>QFDX01006474.1:0-15481 GCA_003315875.1 Lactifluus piperatus | reverse complement strand
TTCACGCAGGACATCAAATAGTTACAAATTTACAGGGACGGGGCCGTCGAGGTCATACAGGCACACAGTAACGCACACTGCTACAGGCTTTCCGCCGACGTGGGGAACGTTATAGGACCACCCACTGGTGGCGGATCCATCAATAAGTACTGTACGACATCTCGCTTCTTCACCCAGTCACAAGAGAGCACTTGAAGGCGCTTGGTAGTGAATACGGAGGAAGTTGAATAGGTATCCATCTGGGCAACGCACGTGGTGAGATACGCGAGTAGAATGTCGAGCCCGTGATCCACCTTTTGCAGAGATGATAGGCCCTTCTCGTGGATGCCATTGAACCTCCGCAAATATTGTGAGCTTCCCGTGCCTCGTCGCGACAAACTGGCCATCAAGTTGTTGAAGAACGAACCCTGCCGTGTCCGAATGGGAGTATATGCAACAACTTCTACTCTTTCATCTTGGAGCCTGGCAGCCTCATCTTTAAGATCACTCGAGGCTATCGACCTAGAAAAAGGAGAATCGGATATGAACGAGGCGCAAGCTAGCACCTCGGTTATCCCATAATGGAGCCATTTTCGGAGGAAGCCAACACAAGACCAGGAGTTCTCCTTCAATCTGTCCTCGGCTTTTAGAAGAACGTTTAGATGGGGCTCGACAGACTCGAGCGTTGCAGTGGTGCTGCCCCGCAGACTTCTCAAACCATGTTTCGCAGCAAATGCCGCATCACACAGAGAAGCTACGACAGAACCAAGGCCATGTGACTGTATTACATCAATACGAGCATACAAGACGAGAATTGAAATGTCGCACAGTTTGTCGAGGATTGGCGTCCGGCGCGACCACGTTGCTGCCACTTTCCGCAGATCTCCTCTGTAGACTGTGAATACTGACGGCAATGATGCAAGGGAAGTATTAATACCTCCCAGTCCATGATCGTTTGGTTCAAACTTTCCCGGAATTGTTGCCAACGTGCGATATCTTCAGGGTCTACGCGGCGCTGTTCCAATGCCCTTGTGACCCGGCTCACCTCGTCGACCCAGAACTTGTTTATTTCAATGTAGCATTGTCGGGTTGCTTCTAGTATAAGGTCCACTTCCCTAAGTAACTCGATATCCTGTAGGAGTGGTTGAGACAGAACTTGAGATGCATGGCTCAGCCTCGTGTTATGAAGATGGCAGATGGTACGTGGGCACGTACCTGTGCGTCTGAGCTTCGTCATGCAATCGAGAGTCCCGTCTTGGTATGACTTTCGTAGATGAATGGCTTGCTCACGCAAAGATTTAGCCATATCCAACCGCCTCTGCAGCGTGTCGAGAAAAGAAGATTGTCGTTGTATTTCCTCGGTAATGTCCAATAAGAACCTGTCAGCATATTCCTTCGTAAGCTGTAAAAATGCGATGTAGCGCTCCTGCTGTTTCTTGAAGGCGGAGCGTAAGGCGGAAACCTGGCGTTTGAGTTGGGGCTGGTGTTCCTGGGATGCGGTGATAGCTAGCTCCTGCAGCCGGTCGATGATTGTAGAGAAGGTGCTCATGTTTCTATGCCAAGAATATAACGTTGGGTGTAGCATGTTTGGATCAGGTGGAGCCCTGATAGTGACATGCCGCTGTAGAGAAGTTGTAGAATCGGGTGGCCGTCTGTTTAGCTGCATGAGAGTTCCCAAATGCTGTCGCCAACCTTGTGTAAGGAACAGAATATGGGTGCGGCAACATGTACCCCGCGGAAACCTTTAGGAGGATACACATATAGGTCATCCACACTTCCAAGTCGAACTACGGTCGGGGCCGGCTTCGGGAATAACTTTTCCATCCAGCTTGCCCACGCCATTTCCATCCAGCTTGGCCTCGCCACATCGACGCCACCTAGCACAATGGGCCGGGGCAATTCTGCCGAGGTGTGTTGGTAAGCCTCAGCTGCCTATTGAAGTTGAGAAACTCACCTTGCTGTATTGGAGACTCGGAGGCCATAAAGCTATGGCCCTTAGGCGGCACACGGGGGCAATATATTGGCTGAGCCGGGAACGTTGGAAGGTATCGTGTGGGGATTGGATTAAGAGGACGCAGAGGATCCCCCTAAGTTACTTGTATCTGCAAACTAACTGTATTTGGATATTTACACGTAATCGCTTTGTAATCATCAGGCATCAGGTGCTCATCATACTGTAGGCTTCGCGCATCAATGCATAAGTGCCATATACATAAATTACATGAATGCGGCATAATAGTATCTCTAAATAATGTTCACATAAATGCAGCGATGCATAGATATACATATGAAAACGGATGACGTCGTACATAGACATAATTCCAGATACTTGAATACGCATATTAAACTTGAAGCGATCAAGTGCGACGGGGCGCCGGGGGCGGGCCCGACAGGCATCGTAGCATCGAGCGATGCCATTACCTGACGGCGACATACCTTTTCTTTGCTACCTACTGTGTCGTTCTGGCCTTCTCTTTATCGTTTGCTACTGCCACTTAGAGATGCGTGGCGTCCAGAGGACACCGTCTATTCCCTTAAGAAATATAATGATACAACGTAGCTACTTTGTGAACCAGATAAAAAGGTCGAGGCAAGCACCCCTCAACCAGCATCCAAAAACGCTCCTCTTCCTCTTCTCTAGAGTGCACACAATCGCTTCCTCTTCGGGCCCCATCAAAAATTTACCAACCGAGATAGAAATGGAAAACGACGAGCAAGGTCCCGTACGAAAACAGAAAAACTGACGCATGGGCTGTGTACGCGTAGTGAACTTCGTGGGGAAGTGCAGCGGACATCGACTCGGACTTGGAAAGAAGCGTGGGAGGAAAGATTATGAGAAAGTATCTGGGCTGCCGCTGTCCTTTCCGGATCCAAGTTCCAGAGCACGTCTTCAAGCAGCAGGAAGATGTGCTTTGTGTACTCGATCCATATGAGCTCCGAGTTTGCGCGACCCTTTAATCATGACATTACAGGAAGGGTGAGGGCACTTTTGCAGCATGGAATGTACGTCGTCCACATGTTGAGGTATGGCCTTCTTCGCATGAAATACCTTTCCACAGAACGGGCACACCGGACGCCCTCTTCCACTTCCTCAACAGAAGAAACGGGAAATTCTATCGAGGTACGTTATTAAGCTTCAGCTGCCGATAAAGATGAAGAGGGCTCACCTTGCAGCATTGGCAAAGTCACGGAGCCATGATCTTATACCCGCTTCCTTCCGCTTGCACAATATCCTGCTCACGTCAGTCTCGCTCACTGGCGTGGCAGACGTACAAAACCAACAATATCTTTCCAGTGCGCTAACGCTCGACTACATGTTCCCAACCAGAGCATTCTCTGCTGCCGTGCCGACCGGCGAAGAACAGACGCCCTAGTTCGCCCTCGGGCGCCACGTGGATCCCCATCCCTCCGCGGGCATACACTAAACCCGCGGATTATATAACTCCGCATGCGCATGTAACGTGGGGCCGGAGTTGATTGCATGCCGTCGAGTCTCGATGCATGATCCCGTAAATGGACACAGGACACACACGGCGGTGTGCTCATAGCAACGGTGATTGGCTTGTATGCGATTCCGGCACCAGGTTCATTTTCGACAACGCGCGTGGGGCTGTTGGAGGTCGAAGGTGGTGCGAAGAGATAAGCAATACGTAGTTCGGCGGCCGGTTCAAGAAGATAGGTAAGCACTGTACTGAGGAGCTGCGGCATGCGGCCGCGGCGGACAGGAGAAGCAAAAACATGGGGTGGAAAGAAGTTTGCGACGACGAGGTTTTGATAAGGACGGGAGCATTGTAAAGTTGGTCACTATGAAAAGGCCTTGTGAGTCTACCTCGTTACAGTAAGTTGTTTCCGAGAAGTACAGCTTGATCTGCCCACCCATTTTTATTACAGTACTACGCGCGAACACGTGTAGAAGTAAAAAAAAATGTGGTTGATACGTTTCCCTGTAGCGTAAATTGGCATCTCTAAATCGATTCATATTGGCCTAAGAAGGGGCTAGTGTAAGTGCATAATGATGATTATGACGGACAGTTAAACAAGACAACCTCGTTTCCGTATTTACCGGCCCGGCTAAGTCCGCACGGAGGTTTCCGATGATGTGGGATGCAACGGCCCGAACGCGTCTTGATAAGGATTAGGAATCGAGAGGCGTATCTTCCCGGCCAATCAATCCCATCTGTGCCTCTCGATGAATATGCGCCTCTGCTGCCACATGGTCTGCCAAGCTCAGCATCCCAAACTTAAAGATACCAGAAGTGCACCCGTGCAACTCAATTGGGATCCTCGCCCACCCACCAGTCTGGCCACGAGGAGAACCCTCAAAAAAAAACAATTAGTCTCTGCTTGCCATCCAGCCATGAACGCAACGCGGGTGGACCACCTTTGTTCCCATTCCGTATACGATGGCCGCCGGGTCATCTGAATCTCACGCATGGTCTGTAGTGATCGTGTATATGCGACACTAATACTATGGCACTCTCGGCGGCGTATTTCCCAAACACACACAAAACACCACGATGCACAAAAAGCAAATTATACAAATACAAATGCAAGGAGGGGGCGGAGATAACTTGGCACAAAAGGCCAAAAAAAAAATACAATTAGGTGAAAGCGGCAATGATTCGAAACAGGAAGGCAAACAGACGTCAATAAGTATTTTTCGGCGGGTCCCAGGGAGGGAGGGTTGGTGGTGGGTAGTGTGGGAACTCCGGAATCGATCTAGTCTAGACTCCTTCCCGATTTCCCGATTCCCATTCGTGGCTCTGGTAAGCGCCGCACACAGTTTACCTGTACCCCATCACCATACCTCCGGGGCCCGAATCGACCGATTCACATTCTCACGTCTCCAAGTCGGACTCTTGCGTTCCTACTGTTGTTGTACTATTCTACCCCTCGTCGCACGGCGGCGCTTTCCGCTCCAACCATTACATCAAAAAAAGGCGCCACCCTGTGAGCGAGAACAGCACATTGGCGGAAACATTGGCACCGCCCGCGCCGGGTGGGCCGAGTATTTGATAAATTCCTTGTTATCAATTGGCACCTATTACCCGCAAGCGGTACAGCTGCTTCAGAAACACGCCGCGTGCCTCCTCACCGGCGCAACGATACAGAGCACACTGCAAAGGCGGGATACGTATCAACTTGTCTCCGGTCCTCGGCTGGGTGCCTCGTTAGTGGCGCACTTTGGCTGTACGCACCCCATTTCAGAGCGCTGTCTCACCCAACAGGTTGGTACCGAACCACATGATCCAGTCCTTACGTCAAAAAAGTCGACCGATTCACACGAATGGCTCATACGCTCATACAACAAGAGTGACAACGCAGCAAATTTACAGAGCAACAATATATACACAGTGCATTACGATGCGATTTGGGATAGAGTAAAGGGCTGGGTAGAGGTGATTGGGGTGACGCGTGATATAGCGTACGCAGTTGACAGTGCTCGCTTCATGAAACCGAAGGTACGAACCAGACATCAAGACATAAGGGCAATTGATGCATACGCATTTTGGTGGACGTTACAGCTGAAAGCCGAAATTGAAATGTTGAAAGGTGGCGATGGCGAGGGGTATTGGTGCATTGGGCTTGCTCAACCTAGTAGTGCTGTGCTGATACCGATGAGTTCGCTGTCGGAAGCAAGGCTGGAGTTGCTGAGGTCGAGTCGTATGGCGGCTAGGGGTTGGTGGTCATGCAAAGAGCAAATAGAAGGCAGAAACAAGGCTAGTGTCGATGCTGGACTATGAGGGCGACGGCTTAGGCAGAATCAGGTTCTACAAGTGAGGTGATTAATAGTCAGGATCGATCATCTCAATAGCGCCACATTGTTCGCAATGGCTCCACATTGTACGTTGCCCATGCGAGCTGGAAGCGCACGCGACACGGAGTTTCGGAATCTGAGTGCAATTTCTGCAACACACACAAGGAGCGAATAGGACAGAAAGTTCGAGTAGACCCGTCAGCAAAAGATATAACGCCGACAACTAGAGCAACCGGGCCAAGATGAGGCACTAACCCATGATGGAGGAAACTGTTCTTCGGTTCAAAAAGGCCGACTGATTTTTGTGGGGGAGGCGAGTTGGTTGGTCTTGGAGAGTTATTTAAGTCGGGGTCGACCGAGCCGTTCGAGGCGAAGAACGGACTAGGATACAGGGTGAATGAGGGATATGCAGGGGCTATATGCGCATTATGATGAGCTCGGGAGGTAATGACAACAAGAAGACACACCGTCGCCGTCATCAGTGCTACTAGCTGTGCTAGCGCCTGAGTCTAGGCGTACATGGTACTGCTCAGAAATCATAGGCTCAAGAGGAGATACGTCCGAAGACGCATCAGACATAGCCACATCTGTGTCCGCCTGATAGGAGGGGAAGGGAACGAGACGCAATTGCTTTGGCTGACGATGTACGCATTAGGCATTAGTTCCGACGCGTTGGCGCGATGAGTGTAAGTGCCACATACACAGCGGTCAGACTCGTTAACGATGTCTACATCGAACTTCCTTTTGAGAGTCATCGTATGAAGGGGAGGGAAAAATAAAGAGGCAAGACGGGAACAAGTATGTGGCAGTTGAGAGGGGCTGACAAGCCTAGGTAGTTAGTATCGTAAAGATGTACCCCCATCTTATAAGGTTACGTGTTTGTTAGTATTTGCTGACATTATTCGCGGGGCTTGAATAAGAGAGAATCAACGAATTCCCCGCTTGGTCAATGGGAATATTCTGGTGCCGATTGGATGCGCCCAAAAACGTCCACGGAGTGAGACCAATGTCTCCAAATGCGGCGATAAGAAGGGGTCAAAAAATGGGGTCACTGGAGTATGCCGGACTGAAATTGAAAAACTCTGCGTGATGGTTGTCACGATCATTAACTTATCAATATCCTGTGTCACGGAACTCGAACCCCGTCACCGAATTCACCTTCGGTCCGCCGGTCCTGGCCTGGCCGAATGCGTGCGTGTGTGTGTGCGTTGTTGTTCGGTCGCCGACGAGGTGGTGTCGCCACCAGTTACTGCTACTTACTGTACAACGACGCATATAGTCCATCCACTCATCCCCTCACAACCGCCATCAATTTACCCAATACTACTTACTCTGCGTCCCCCCACGGTCACGTTATGCCTAATATCCTCGCCTTTCTCGATCCCCTCCTCACCTACCTTTCATCCTGCCTCCCACCCCCGGTGTACAACGCTCTCCTCACTCTCTTCGCACACGCCCTCGCATTCTTCAACGCACTCATCAGCCTCGGCTCTGCACTCATATCGTCAAAGCCGTCAGACTGGGACGCCCAAAAAATCGTCCCGCCTTTCATCGTACTCCTCGCCGCCTACCTCGCACTCTCCAGCGCGCTGCGCACAGCAACATGGTTCGTACGCACTACGGCATGGCTGGTCAAGTGGGGAGTCGTCGTAGCTGCAGTGTCTGCTGCAACTGCGTGGCTCTTCGGCGCTGGGAACGGTGGTGGAGACGGTGGCATCATGCCGGGTCTTACTGGCATGGTATTGGATATGCTTTATGGTCAGGGCCAAAACGCAATAGGTGGCTCACGCAGCGATCGCCAGCGCACAAGGTCCAGACCGGCAGCATGGGACTCGTTTGATCAACATTGGGAGTGGCAGTTTGAGGAGCAGCAGTGGAACGCTGCCGACCCAGTGAGCCCAGCGGCACACGTGCAACGCTTCGTCGTAAATGCCCTTGATCGCGCAAGAGAAGGGAATTGGATGTCTATTGCACGCGGTGCGATACAGAGTTTCTCCTCACAGGCACAGGCAAGTGAAAGCGATGACTTTCTCGAAGGACACGCCGCCCAAACAGAGGGAAGTCGATGACCAGAATGGATCACATTCCACATTTCTTCCAAATTTTCGAAATCTCAGTATTTAGCACTGTAAATTAAGGCACACTCTTGTATTTCCGTTCGCACGACTCGCGCACATTTATTGCTTTTGATTCCAGGCTGTGGTTGTTGCATGCCTTGCATAGGAAAAGCGTACCTCTATAACATTTATTTCGCCAAAGCAAAGCGTAGAAAAAGTATAAGTAAGTATATCGCACTGCTCTAGTCTGACGCAGCCTGAGAGGTGACCTCCTTCTGGCTACGCTGATGTCTGGGGGAGACAATCAATCAATACGTCCAAGGTAAAAACATCACAAACGCAAAACTCACCTAGCGATGCGCGATAGCTGCCAGAGGCCAGTTGAGCCTACAAAAAAGTTTACCTACAAAGTCCAAAGATGGCATGAGAACCGAGTAGGTCCCGAAATAGTCAAACGGGCGAACACCCACCGCCGCAAGGGAAGGATTGACAGGTGTGATAACAAAGGAGTAGCGCACCCAGATGAAGCCGGTTGCCGCAAGTGCTAGGTCGATCCGATAAGTACCAGCAGGAACAGGGGGGAGGGTGTGTGTGGAAAGAGATACGAGCACGACGGAGGGAAGAGAATAGAAGGAGGGTTTACGTACCAAGGTTTTGCGATACAGAGAGTTTCTCCACGGGTCGATTAATGTCTTTCAGCCCCGCAGCAACAAGACACCACTTCATCATAGGAGCCCAGAAAAAGACAGTCTTGGGTCCTGCAGGATATAGCAACGATTGCCCATGGTCAGTTGGCTTTTCTAATACAGGAAGCTGGCTGGAGCGTGACGCACCAGCTGGATGATTCATGAACGACTGGAATCTAGATGCCGATGCATTTCCTACCGCTCCAGACATTTTTTAAGTAAGGACGAGGACGGTGGATGTGTGGGATGGATGGAACGATGGAACGAGAGAGGGATTAAGTAATGACTCCGACACCCCCAGACATGTGTATTGGCGCCGTCGAATCGAATCGGCGGTGTTCCATCGTGGGACTTTAATTCTTTTTTTGGGTGCTGAAAAGGCAGCGGGTTCATTCGGCTTCGTCAAATGGGCATAGATTGGTGTAAACGGTCCTGGGCTCCATTAGAGCCTCAGCTAGAATACAAAGTACAGGCGGAAGAATATACATATACGTAGTCGTCGAATCTGCCGGGATTCTTTACATAGTATATGAGGATACTCGGTCATCCATACATAGTGGCATATAGTCGAAGTCTTCAATCGGGAGTCAATCCATTCATCGTCGTGCAAGATCGATGACAGGGCACTTTGGAGGAGGTTAATACCTGTCATGACTACGGTGTCGCCTATGGTGATGGTGGTGGTGACGGTGACGGTGACGAGGGCGATGCTCCTCTACAATAATCGCCCCTCCTCCAGGGAGGCTGCCGGGGTAGCCGCCATACTCATATCCAGGGGGATATGGGCTCAGGAATCCGCCTCCGGGGTATGACATAGGCATACCGGCACTCGGGTATGCAAGCCCACCACCGCCCATATACGGTGAACCTGGCATAGATAGGGTGCCAGGTGCCATGATCGGGCTATTTCCGCCATATACGCTACCCCCCATCGAACCCCCCATGGAGCCTGCATAGCCGGACATGGGATACGTATTGAAGGAATTTCTGCGGTCGCGGTAAGAGCCCATTCCATAGGCCAAACCTTCATCCAACTCGCGCTGAGTAACGATATGATCGGCTGTAGCCGCCGCAGCGTCACAGGTGACCTGTTGGTTGTATTGGTCCATCATGCGACCAGTGTCTTGCCATAGGCGTACGGCTAAGGAAATGGGACAAATCACGTGAGCGTGAGATGTGAAAGACAAATGGGGATGATGTGACGTGTTTACCTTCAGCTACGGCAAGCCCCCGCAAGGCCTCGCGTTGTCGTTCGTAGTCGCTGTGCAGGAAATTGAACATATTGTTACCGTACTTGATTTGACGGTACGCCTCGTAGGCGGCAGCTGCACCTAGTTCTTGAGGCAGCATCCGCGTGAAATCACCCTATGATGTGAATGAGGCCAGGGCTGGGCTGGGCTAGGCGCATATCGAGGAGACGTACGAGACCATAGGCACGGTTATGGAAATACCTGGCCTCCTCCTTCCCAACACCCCCGTACCACGAGGAGAAACGGGACATGGTGTTCTGGTATAACATGCTACATATTACCAATGAGATTAGAACTCACAAAGCGACCGGATGACTTACGGGTCAAAGCCCATGGCATGGGCAGAATAAAAGTCCAATCCAGACCCTGCATTGAAAATGAGCACCACAGCTTCTGAGCTTGCACCAAGTTGTGATACATACATGTAGGCAAGGGTTGGTAGTTGAGGTGTGGAGGTGCTCCCAGTTGGAACTAGAGAAACAGAAGTAAGCTGGATAGCCTAATAACGTTGGAATGAGAGCGTAGGTACTTGTTGAGTTCCCCAGCCAGGGACGTTGGCGCGATAGTAGTCAATGGCCATGAAGGGGTAAAAAGGCAAGGTATCCTCTGAGACGGTAAGTCTGGTTCCTCAATCAAATAGTGGGGTACACCGTATTGGAGTGCTTCAAGGCGATGAAATCGTGCGAAGAAGTGTGGGGAGCGGAAGATATATTATTGTCCCTACACGTGCTTGGACCCCTTGACCCACTGGGTTGTCGTAGGGCTAATTCATAGCTGGCTATCATGGAGACCCGATTGGTTCTGGAGCATGAGCACAGCACACGTGAGAATAACCGGAGCTAAAAAGGGTGACGTCGGGCGCCGCACTAATAACGCTCGCCAGAGATTGCATAATACATCAAATTAGCTTAAATACGCCATTTATCTGCACGTGATAAAGATTAAATAAACTAAATTAAGTACAAAACCCTGAGCGTCGAGTTAAACATCGTTGGCGTTGGGATAGGCCCTATGACAGGCACGTACGTTCTCCTCGTAACCTAGCTTTTATCTCCTCTGACTTCATCTAGACTATGCCGTCTTCGTATCTCCCGACTTTGATGCGAGCGAATATGCCAACGCAGTTCTTGCAGGTGATTCCTATCCACCACAACCCGGTTCTTCCAAATCTACAAAACCTACCAGCTTGGATCCTGCAAAGGAGGACATCTCGGTTGCTATTGCGAAACTAAATTACGGCATCGACGATGTTTCAAAACAGATTAAGAATGTGGTGTGTCTTTCGATTTGATGGACTTCGCTCGTGGTTAAGAAATCCGATTAGGTTACCATGCACCACGAAGATCTATTAGAACAAGCCGCGGGAGTAGAAGAGCTTAGTGGTTCCTTGCAGGTTGTTCGGGAGGGGCTCGACACGCTCGATACATCCTTGGAAAAGTGTGTATTCAGTGTCCCAAATGCTAGTATAACGCTCATATCTTCGGTTTATATTTATACAGACTCCGCCAAAAGTTTCATTATCCTTACCAAACGATGCAAGCAAATGTGAAGCGCTTGCAACGCCTTCAGCAGGTTTCTGATGTTCTGCGGCGAACATCTCGCTTCACAATCCTTGCAAAACGGTTACAGTCGCAGATGGCAGAACTCGGAAACGACGCGGAAAGCGCCGAATCACAACGCAAGGCACCTGAAGCAAAATCGAATAGCGGGATGTTCGACGGCCGGCGAAGCGCCACCCCTGGACTGGACTATGAAGGAGAGAAGGAGCGCTCACTTGCGCAGGCTGCGCTCACAATTGCAGAGCTCGGTAGGAACTCTGCAGACGAAACACTTATATGTTGACTCATTCCGTGTATCAGGAGACCTTTTGGAGATTTCACCTGATACACTTGTAGCCATCCCAGAGGGGCTATCACCGCCGGACGCTGAGCCGTCGACTAGTAGACATATACCGCTCCGCTCCGTCAATGCTGTCTCCGTACACATACCTTCAATTGAGTCGGCACGCTTAAAAGTAACCGCCGAAATGGAATCTATGATTCTAGACGGTCTCACTCAAGCTGCAAGTTATTTTCCTGTCATGGAATTAAGCGCTCGTTGATCCCTTCCTATCAATACCACAGAACCAGCCATTACTTGCGACTTCGCTTCAAACTGCGCACAACCTCCGCTTGTTACCCGATCTTGTGCAGAACCTCGTTTCAGACCTGTCGACCGCAGTCGAAGCCCGGATCAAATTCGCCTTTGACGTTACCCAAATTTCCAAAGAATTTAATGCAAAAGGTTCAATATCTGACCTTTTCAGCGTTATCCCAAAGCTGAATTGTGTTCCCCAGATCCTGCATCATCTTCCACAAGCCTTGCATACAAATCCCGTATCCGTCAGGAGCCAACAAGCGTGACCGCGCCACAATGGGCCAATGCGCTTTGGAGCCGGTTAAATTCCCTTATTGAGGATATGACTGGCGCGTGCGTTAAAGTAAGCGTGTTCACTTTGTTGTTGTGATGGAGGTTTCAATGCATGCCCCGTTAAGGTGTATACCTTGGAGAAGGTTTTGAAGTTGAAGAAGGACCCAATCTCGCAAATTGTTTTTCTTGATGAGGCGATGAAGGTGGGCTCGGTGGTGCTGTGGCATCCCTGGCTCTCATAATGCGGGTCCGCAGGTGCTGGAAAGTAAGCCAAGTACAACATTCTGGGCTGCGTTGTCCCGATCGTTGGAGAGACAAACCCGGGATGGGGTGAAGAGTAAGGTGTCTCCCTTCTAGTCCTAAACGCGTCCCTAAGGCGTTTTCACAGATTCGACTTTCCTACAACAAACGTTAAGCTCTGGGTATCCCAAGCTTTTGCGCCTTTTCCAGGATTTCTTCTCAAAAATCACAGTACATACTGATACTGTATACACCCAGGAGCGACAAAGGTCCGGATACGCTGTAGCGCGCTCAGCGGAGTGTACTGACTCTTTCTAGCCCTGAAACTGTTCTCGTTCTTCGTGCACTTTCCACATTTGAAGCCCTCTACCTTTCGCGTATGTCGAACAAAGTGAATGAGTCCGTAGGACAAGCTTTCCAAGGCGGTGCACGGACACCACCCTCCTCCCCAGAGGGGATCAATGTCGCGCGAACAATCGCAAACGAACTTGATGCGGCTAAATTTGACCCGCTGCTCGTGCGTTCTGTCGCACGCAGCGCAAAGTCAAGCTTGGTCATGCTGCTTACACGTGTAGACGGACTTATCGTGCGAGATCGGACAGCAACACTTCTTACTGGACCGGTGGCGACGCCGCAGCAAGTGCAGAACCTCTCACTTGCAACGTTCCTATACCATTGTGCTACGCGGATAGACGCCCTTAAAGAAGAGCACTCCAGCGAAGTGTACGCGATCCTGCAGCCGTCGGTGGCGGTAGGTGCTTGATACTTCGTGGGAGCTAGACCAGCCAATAACCGGCTGACAGGACATGGTGGCGAGCTATGGGCGTATCGTTAGCCCTATCTTGGCTGCTATCAAGTCAGAATCTAGTGCGATTATCGCCAAGCTGCATCGCGAATCAGCAAGAACTGCGGATCCCCTCTCTGATATGGGTGGATCGAGTGCATATGTCAAAGAGCTTACGGAGAAGTTGGCATTCGTGAAGGGCGAAATCCTTTCACGTCTACCAATCGAAGATGTGGCGCGAGAATGGTTCGTCGGATCGTCTTCTCTTCCTACTTGACATTCTAAAGAAGGCTTTGTCCGCGCAGGCCGCTGGATATCGTAAGGCATGTACTCAGGGCGTTTGTATTGCACGTCTCGATCGTCAAGCCGCTCGACGAAACGCGCAAGCTTCAGCTCACAGGTGACATGACCGAGCTCGAATTCACTCTGGGCACCTTTTTGTCCGAGGGAAAGACTAAACGTGGCGTTGGCGGGCTCGACGCCGCAGGTTCGGAGTACCGTGCCCTCCGCGCGCTGCGCCCCCTGCTTTTCCTTGAGACTGGGCGCCTCGCGGAGCCCAGCGTCACGGTGGGGCTGCCTCCGCTTGTGGTAATGCATCACATACTTGTGCGTTCTCCGATCCCGTTGCCGCATACGTTGCACGGATGGCAGGCGGCCGAGTACGTACGCTGGGTTGAGGAACATTCCGAGGAAGAGGCGCTCACGCTTATCGATGGAGGCCTCACACATTGGGAGAAGATGAGTGAGGTGGAGGGCAGCGACCCTGCGGCCATGTACCTGTCGTTGGCGCGGAATGTATTGGCAGACGCCAAGGCGCAACTGAAAATGTAGACATGCCGATTTTTTAGTTTTTTGTCATTGTCAAGCTTAGGTTACGCACATCCTATTCTTATGCTGGTTGTGTTTGTTGAGTTTGTGATAGGGAAGATATCGGCCTTCGAAGCTTCTGAAGTTGCCACGGGTAATAATATAGGAGTGTAAAGAACACGAGAGATACAACACAGTACACTTCTTTGATGCAACTTTAACATACGGACCGGATCCCAATTTCTCCTCTGTCTTATCGCTAGTATCTGATCTTTAGTTCTGCGAAACAGCGCTATGTCCTAGCTAGACCAGCGAACGTAGGTGCATTATCAAACCAACGACGAAGTTATTCCGCGCTGACATAGTTACGAGACCGAGGAAGCACATGCATGCATTGTAAGGTCAACTCGTTCGCTCAACTGTTGGCACTGCCCCGCGGATCCGACGGAGTTCCTCTGCGACGTCACTTCGGCCACGATGACATTGCGCGCGTATTGCGCCTCGGGCTTCATGCAAGCTTCATGCCTCATGTTGCCTTCTCGTCTCCCCTCCCACCCACCTCGCTACTTACCATCTCTTCCGTGCTGTAAGCACCCATTAGCTATGAAGGTCACTGTATTTATGATAAACTTTTGGAAAAGTACAATGAAAGGCGGTCTTTTCAGACCCTTTTGAACTCACCCACCCGCCTCGGATCGAGCACGTACAGCGTGACGAATAGTACCCGAAATCAATATTGATGCTGAATATAATTGGCTAGATATGATTGAAATTGTTGACCTCAAGCCTAAGAGCGAAATCAGCAAAAGCGCGCATGTGCACTGCTCGTGATCGCGTGATCCTAAGGTCTAAGGCCCAAGGCGCCTAGGCCTGTGCTATCACGCCTCCATCATTGACCTGGACCCACGACCGGCTCATCAGCTAGTCAGTACTGTTCCCCACTTCTCGGAAATTTCTGCCTTCTATACCCTAATTATTTTACTGCACTGTCCATGCTCAGCCCCTCATGCGTCAACTCAATGCCAGATAGGCGTGACGTTGCGAGGGCATCATCGCCAATGATGCTGTCGTGTTATCATAGCACGCACCGCTGCCAAGCTTGCGCCACTCTTATTTTTTTTTTTTTTGCAGTGACGAGAACTGCCCTACAAGCACAGTCTTACCGTTTTCGTCACTGAAGGCGCAACGGCGCATCATAGCTCATCAAAGTTGACCCACACGGCGATATCTGGCTACCCGTGTTGGAGACGATGACGGAACTTGTCTGCCGTCACCAACCCCCTGGAATATACACGCCACACTGATGAAGGCCTATGCGCAGACTCCATGTCTCAATAGCAGTGTGTGTACTTTTCTCATGTGTTTTTCGTCTTTCCGTAAGCTCCGAGAGATTTCCCCCTTTTGTTACTGCTTGGTTTTCGGTCTGTCCCCTCTCACACAATGGCACCCTGCAGATCCCCCCCCCTCCCTCCTTTCGACCCTCTGCGTCGTGATGACCTGCACAGGACCCG
>QFDX01006472.1:0-39778 GCA_003315875.1 Lactifluus piperatus | reverse complement strand
CATCTCTCAGAAACAGTGTATACTGCAGGTGCTGGCACGCGCCTCTTCCGAACGAGGGATCGCCTGAGTGACTAGCTGTGAGGGGGCCATTGCCAACTCTGTGACGAGCTCGTGCCCTTGAGTGCCTAGAACGGACACCGGGACTCTGTGTTCATTTGTTCCGCATATTTCAGTTCCAAATTAATTTGTATACGGTGAGGAGAACCCGTGTGAGTACTACACATGATTGGAGAACCGGCATGGATACTGCGCACCCGAAATGTCTCGCCATCACCGTCTTCAGGCCATCCATGTGCCAGAAACCTGGTTGTGTGTTTGACAGGGACTGTTGTGCCACGGGTGCCTACAATGATAGAAGGTGACAGAAAGACACATACCAAGGTGTTAAGTGTTGAGTCAATGGGAAACATATCCAAGGCTGCCAAACCCGGTCGGCCCGGCGCGCTTTCCAGTTTTAGACGCCATGCCAGTTACAGTAGATGCCAACATCGCCAAGTGGAAAAGTGGGGAAACCTTCTCGCCACTCAAAAGGCAATTTCTCTATCTGCGTTGATACGGGTCCACACCATTGAGAAAAGTTCTCATCACGACTGCAAACCGACTAATCGCTATTCGGAAAAAAATATTTGTGTTGCCAATGTCATTATAGTCCTTCCCGTTTCTGAGTCTTTTCTTCTCCGCACCTAATTCATGATCACCTGTGATGGCCTGGTGGCCACCCGAGTGCGTGCCCATAATTCACTATCTCGACCACGTTAGTTTGAAATTGACACAATGACACAACGGTTCCAAGCTACGCTTCATCACTCCCTGTTGGGGACCAAGCCGAATATGGAGCGCGGAATGACGGAGTATGACCGAATATTAATAATATAATATGGAGATTAGTAATACCGTAAATAGGTATATAGTCCGCTAACCCCAGAAAGGGGTAATAGATTAATCCTTCTCCGCTCGGTTTTCCCCCATATCAAATTCACTTAGCTGCCCTGACCTCAATACTCCCCAATGATGTGAGTACGACTGCCCAAGTTATCATAGTACTACAGTATGCCAGTGCTGCAAAGTCGAAAGGGCCGTATAATATACTAAGTCAATGTTAGTTATCAGAATGGAATTGTTTCACTATAAGGTCTCGAATGGGACGTATTGTTTATAATACAGTAGTAATTATAAATGCGAATTATGATGTCTGTGTCCAATCTCTGTGCTGTTCACGTGCCGCAAGTGCGCGGGTACACCAGGCGACGCGTCTCCGCACAGACCGACCTCACTCGCGGAGGTCAAAGATAGATTGTTCGAATTCTTTCATCATATTCTTGTCCTTCTCCGCTGTTTCCTCTTTCTCTTCCAGTGCTGGAAGATGAGGTGTGATACGAAAGAGTGAGTTGAAGAAAGAAATTTTCACTGAAGGGAGAATATGCCTCGGCGCGGCTATCGGAGGGCGACTTTTCTGTTGGCTAGTTTGGCGCGCAACGCTTGTGGGTCAAGGATTTGGCTGAGAGCAGGCCGCTTGGCAAGCCCGCGGAATTTTGTCTCCAGCGTATCTATATGCGCTTTGTACTCGCTCACGAGAATTTCGAGCCTCTTGAGGTATCATTCACTTGCCTGGTCAAATGCGTTGCGCCCTGCGTAGCTACTTCGTTTTCATATTTCATCTAGCAGACGAATGGATGGAAAGAGATACGGTGATGATCAAGAGGCCGCGGAGGGGAACACATGTTGAACGCCTGCAAGAATCGGACTTCCCGCTCGGCGAGTGCTGCAGCGCTCAATCGTCCAGACGAAAACTTCGACACACAACCGCACACATGCCGAAGTCTTGCAGCGCAAGCTGGAGATCTGAACCGTTTTGAGAATCATGTCGAATCTACATCTGCTGGGCCGCGCGGAGCGGATGTAGAAGGTTACATCGGTCGTGGGATGCTGAAATGAGGTTTGATATACTGAAAATTACTGGGAGAGCTCCATGATTACGGATCACACAAACGGTCGGAGGGATACAAAGGCAGTTGGAATGATGATCATAGAGGGAGAGCATGAGTGGTTTAAGTACATGGACAGATACAATACAGAAGTAAATGCTACAGTAACGACAAAAAGTAAAGTACTCAACGATGTGAGGCACAAGTATTGTCACGGTCAAGGCGCGTTGAGGCTTGGGACAACACGCTGTGTCGAGGTCTGGCTTGAGATGAAAGATGTGTTGAGCGTTGTGTCACGGTGTGGAGGGGGGAGTGGGCAATAAGGAATGTGCTTGTGGGGGAGGTGTTTTGGTCCGAAAAGAAAGCGTTGCTTACATCGGACAATGAGGCCTTTGTGAAGACATCGCTTACGGGGGAAGTAATGATAGATGCAGGCTACTAGTAGTGGAAGGTGAATAGATGTGATTCCAACGCACAGTGCGGCCAGCTGCCTGTCGCTCATTTATGAATGAGGCAAATGCATCGACAACATCGCCTCCGGCATAGGTGAGCTCCTCAAGATTAGGCAAGACCTCCAGAGTCATCTCTCCATCCTCCGAACGTAGAGAATCAGAGAATTCTTCGCCAAGTTCGTTTTCCAGGTGAAGAACCTTCACATTGGTGAACGGTCTGAGAAGCTCGCGCCACTGTGTGCGGCCGACTTGGTTGTGCCATTCTGATGACCGATTGTGCTCCTCGTAGTTGAGCGTGAGTACCTCCACAATAGAGAGAGCTGGTGAAAGTGTAGTGAGGATCTGTATTGCTGACGCTACCTGCCAGTCGAAGTGTATGCACATGATGCGCAAGTCCAAGGGGCGTTTCCACTGTCCTCGATGTGGGTCCACGATTAGAGCAACGAAATCGGTGTGAAAAGCGAGGTGAACAGCGTTGAATCTGAGGTTCTCTGATGTTTGCATGATCTGGGAGAGCCGCGGAATGGTGAATGTGAGTTGATTGAAAAACCTGACAATAAACACGCTGAGGACGGGGGTGGTGATCCGAGCAAGAAGACCCCCCAGGTAAGCGCTGACACCCTGAAATGAAAGGATGCGAAGGTTGGGAAGTGTGACGTGGGTCAGAATTGGGGTTCCCGATAGCTGCCCTATAACGTCGCGGTTAGGACGAGGTGAGTAGAATGCAATTGCTAGCCTTTCCAGCTGAGGCATGAGTGAAAGCTGTGAGAGTATATAATTGGGGGGGAAGTAGGCAGACGGCGGGATACCTCCAAGATACAAGTTGACAAGTCCGCCGTTAGATGTAAGTAAAGGAGAACTTATTGGAAGGGCTGTGTTCCATAGATTGAGTCGGCGTAGATTAGGTGCTTGGAGTGTTACGGGAAGAGTCAAACTAGTCTCTTCTTCTGTCAGAGAGTCGATGTGCAGGCGTTCCAGAATTGGGAATTGATCGTCTATGGCCGGGAGGATCTTCTCCAAAAAATTTGGGGTTCGCATGGAAAGGGAAATACGATGCACACGATCACGGTGCGAGAGCGCGAGAAGCACGCCCTGTTCATCCTCGGCTGTCATCGTACGATGAGCATGATAAAAGATGGTGAGTGGCAAAGGCGGTGAATGTGTCAACATGTCTGCTACAGGTACCCCATTGGTACAGACGAGGTGAAGATCCAATGCAGTTCTTGATGCAAGTATCACGTATCGCCAGCGTTGCGAAACCTGAACCAGCTTGTACCACCAACGCTGGCGCTCCCAATCGATCATATTTCCGCCATGCTCGTCTTCGAATTCATCCTTGATGTGCACGCGATAGATATAGAATATATGGAGAAGAGCGTCATCATTCAGGATGTAGATAGGTGAGTGCCGTCTCTTGCTAGGTCGCTCTGTTTGTCTGCAACTTAGTGAAAGGAACAGGGACCATGGTGCTTTGAAACTCACGCCTTTGGGCACATCGGACAAGTATACCAGCAACGGGAAGACAAATCGTGGTGGGTATGCAACCGAGCATATCAGGGAGGGTGAAAACGACGGGATGAAGGATGAAGCGCCATTGAAGGCCAAGTACCGTCCACCTCGTGTTAGTGGGCTGTGTATGGCGTGTACTGCATGTCATGTGCTTGTGCCACAGTCTCATGCAAAACGTGAATTCTCGTAGCCCTTATACCTCTATCCCTATTCCATTCCTCCCCATTCTTCCCCACACCAAGTACTTCTCCAATCGCTATCACCGCGGTGTCTGCGTCTTTCGTTGTCGTCAGACGCCCGAGCTTGCATAGCGCGCCTTTCGTCACTCCTTCGTATCCTCCTCGCGTGCAGTGTGCACCCCCGCCCTTAGCGGTGGGTTTCTTCACTCAGGGCTCTCCCGTGCGATATCTATGGCTCACTTGGAGATCACCGGCGTATATCTATATGCAAGCCGCAACTGACAACCGGACACCAGCCGGGCAGTTCTTCGACAGCAAATGGTCACGGTACATCGCACGGACCTAGTAAGTGGCACAAGTGAGTAGCACCAGTGGGTAGAGATCTAGAGGAGCTCTATGAACATCATGCTGTACACCTTTTTTCTCATCCCGCATGAGCATTCTGGAATATGTGATATTCTCAGTATCTCGATTGGGACACAAGGATGAACACGGTTGGTAATTCGACGCTCCAACTCCCACTCTTCTTACGCATTCATGCTCCTTCACTCGGCACGAACTCGCCCTCTGCCACCGCTGCATACGTATATATGTTCGGCTGCCTGCCTGTGTCCTCTGCCAGGTTGCGGTGGATATGTGCTTGGAAGATCGGACCGCGGTTGAGTCCCTCGAAGGTGCTTCCCTGAAGCCACACCAAAGGGCTAAACAGACCGGGGGCATCAATGTGCTCAGCTTCACTACGCTACACAACATCAATATCCTCGAGCAGGGGTCGATTACTGGACGCAGTTGAATAGCATGTATGTTTCTTGTGCTTTAGCCTCTCATACTAGTAGCCTTTGACTCTGCTCACAGACTCCGTCAGGTGCGACTGACGCCGTGTTCCCTGAAAAGCTGCAGTACTTTAAATCTTTGACCTCATCCGTCATATGACATCATTCTCGCTTGAGCGAGTTACTCGTCCCAGACTGAAGCTCTCTGTAAGGGAGCCAAGCAGCCGCTCGCGAAATTGGTTATGTTGCCTGTCCACGGTCCGCTTCACATCGATTCCCTGTCAAGCCCGCAACCCATGATGCGATAAAAATTGTTATGATATACAGTGCCATGAGCTCGACAATATACAAGGGCTCAATGCCGCGCATGGGCCGCCCTCCCTCTGGACGAAGGCCGGGCAGCGCTACGAAAGTGGATGCTTGGCCGGTGCGGGGCTCAGGACTGGTGGCTGCACGTGGCGTGCAACCATGGCTTGACCAACGCTGAGGAGCAGGCTCATACTGATGGCCCTGTGCATATGCGCGTCCACGGTGACGATATCGCGAGTCGCTCTATGATGGCGGACTCGGTAGGGTCATCCCGTAATGTAGGCAGGCATTATGCTGACATGACGCCACTGCAAGAGCAGGATGAGGCTTGCGTTGTTGCATACGTGAGGCGGCGCGTTGCATGTGCAGACCCGCTTCTGGAGCGAACACCTCACCGCGCTGCTTCCTGCTCCTGGCGAGGGGTGGAAGATTGTGGCTGAACTGATGTTGTGCGACGTGCTCGGCCCGCCCGGCACTCTGAACGCGCAATTTATTGAGTGCCGCGCGGGGGAGTACGGTGGCCGTGTGCACGTGTCGTGTTATGGGATTGGCGGGATGTCACGGTGCTCGGGCTTGTGTTTGCCCTTTGTGGAGGCGCCAGGGCGTCGCGACGAACTCGTTCAAACGTCGTCATTTGCTTACAAAGTAGACGAGTCTGTTGTTGTGAGTTTCCTCATACGCTGCCAGTGGCGCCCGCGGACGCGTCGACTTATTGTCGGCTGGGGATTTCCTGCATTGGAAAGGACCGAAACGTTGCACCGAGATCGAACGAGTGATGCTCCACTTGTGTGTTATCGTCAAAACATACCAGTGCTTTTGATGCCCAAGAAAGAGCGCGGTGCGGAACTCAGGCCGTAGTTGGCCACAGACACTTGTCATAAGCGGAGCATCCTCTTGCCCTTTTATTTCAGCTCATCTTCCAGTCTGACCCTGTCTTGGACTCTTGGCCCGCGAGCGTCGAGCATCGCGAGTCGCTGCAATTGTGCTGCGCCCCCGTCTTTGAACTTGTTGGGGCACAACGTGCTGCAACTTGAATGTCGAAATTTTGGGAAAGGGCCGTATAATATATAATACTAACATAAATTCCGTTATAATAATTATAATGTTATCAGAACGGAATTGTTTCAATATAAGGTGCTTATATCTGTGTTATAACCCCTTAAATGGGACGTATAGTTATAATAGTAATTATAAATACGAATTATGTCTGTCCAATCTCTGCGCTGGGTTTACGCACAGCAAGAGCACGGGTGCACCAGGCGACGCGTCTCCACACAGACCAACCTCACTCGCGGAGGTCGAAGATAGACGATTCGAATCCTTTCATCACATTTCTTTCATTACATCCTTGCCCTTCGCCGCTGCTTCCTCTTTCTCTTCCAGTGCTGGAAGATGAAGTGCGATACAAAAGAGTGAGTTGAAGTGGGAAATTTTTCACTGAGGAGAGAATATGCTCGGCGCGGTTGTTGGAGCGCGACATTTCCGTTGGCTAGTTTGGCGCGCAACGCTTGTGGGTCAAGGATTTGGCTGAGAGCAGCCCGCCTGGCAATCCCGCGGAATTCGTCTCTAACGTATCTATATGCGCTTTGTACTCGTTCGAATATCGAGCTTCTTGAGGTATCATTCGCTTACCTGGTCAAAGTGCGTTGTGCCCTGCATAGCTACTTCGTTTTCATAATCCATATAGCAGATGAATGGATGGAAAGAGATACGATGAGGATCAAGGGGAATGCATATTGAACGCGTGCAAGAATAGGACTTCCCGCTCAGCGAATGCTGCAGTGCTCAATCGTCTAGCCGAAAACTTCGGCACTCCACTGCACATGCCGAAAGCTTGCAGCGCAAGCCGGAGAGCTGAACCCTCTGGAGAGTCATGTCGACTCCACATCTGCTGAGCCGCGCGAAGCGGATGTAGAAGTTGCATCAGCCGTGGGATGCTGAAATGATGTTTGATACACTGATAATTGCTGGGAGAGCTCGTTTACTGACCACACAAATTATCAGAGGGAGACAACGGGCGCTGGAATGATGATCATAGAGGGAGAGCATGAGTGGTTTAAGTACATGGACAGATTCAATACAGAAGTAAATGCTACAGTAACGACAAAATACAAAGTACTCAACGATGTGAGGAACAAGTATTGTCACGGTAAAGGCGCGTTGGGGCTTGGGGAAAGACGTTGCGTTGAGGTCTGGCTTGAGATGAAAGATGTGTTGGGCGTTGTGTCACGGTGTGGAGGGGGTGGACAGTGGGGAATGTGCTTGTGGCCGAGGTGTTTGGGTCAGAAGAAATCCCTGTTCACACTGTAAGGGGGCTAGTGGGAGATGAACAGAGAGGTAACCCATACTTTGCTCAGAATACATCTCCGTCAGCCTGGCTGCTTGCTGTTGCGCTCCCCTTTGATACAATTCTTGCGATCCTTGATCACCGCTATCAAATACGGTAGTATTTCAGTCGCACAGTGTGGCCAGCTGCCTGTCGTTCATTTATAAGTGAGGTAAATGCTCCACCAACATCGCCTCCGGAATAACCGAGCTCCTCCACATCAGGCAAGATCTCCAGGGTCATCTCTCCATTCTCAGAGCGTAGAGAATCGGAGAGTCCTTCGGCAAGTCCATTTGGCAGGCGAAGAACCTTCACGCTGGTGAACGGTCTGAGAAGCTCGCGCCACTGTGTGCGGTCGACTTGGTTGCGCCACGGATAGCTGAGCATGAGTATCTCCACGACAGAGAGCACCGGTGAAAGTGTAGCGATGATCTGTGTTGCTGACGCTACCTGCCAGTCGAAGTCACTGCCCATGATCTTCAAGTCCAAGGGGCGTTTCCACAGACTTTGATATGGGTCCACGATTAGAGCAATGGAATCTCTGTGAAAAGCGAGGCGAACGGCTTTGAATCTGAGGTTCTCTGATGTCTGGATGGTCTGGGAGAGCCGCGGAACGGTAAAGGTGGGTTGATTGAAAAACCTGACAATAAACACGCTAAGGACGGGGATGCTGATCCCGGCAAGAAGACCTTCCAGGTAAGCGCTGCCACCATGAAATTGAAAGTAGTGAAGGTTAGGAAGTGTGGCATGGGTTAGAATTGGGGAATCCAATAACGACGGTATAAAATCGCTAGGAAGATGTGGGATGAATGCAATCACTAGCCTTTCCAGTTGGGGGATGAGTGAAAGCATTGAGCGCATATAACTTGGGCCGTAGGCTGATGGCGGGATGCCTCCAAGCGACAACTGGACAAGTCTGCCGGTAGATGTGAGTAAACGAGATGTTGTTGGAAGGACTCTGTTCCATGAATGGAGTCGGCGTAGATTGGGCGCTTGAAATGTTACGGGAAGTGCCAAACTTGTCACTTCATCTGTCAGAGAGTGGATGTGCAGGTGTTCCAGAATTGGAAATTGATCGTCCATGGCAGGGATGATCTTGTCCAAATTTGTGCTTGGCATGGTAAGGCAAATACGACGCACACGATCACGGTGCGAGAGCGCGAGAAGCAGACCTTGTTTATCTTTTGCTGTCATCATGCCAGTGCGATTAACACCATAAAAGATGGTGAGTGGCATCGGCAATGAATGTCTCAACATGTCTGCTACAGGCACCCCATTGGTACAGACGAGGTGAAGATCCAATGTAGTTCTTGATGCAAGTATGAGGTATCGCCAGCGTTGCGAAACCTGAGCCAGATTGTACCACCAACGCTGGCGCTCCCACGTGAGCATTCGACTGCCATCCTCGTCTTTACTAGTATATTCATCTTGGATGTGCAGGCGATAAATATAGAATATATGGAGAAGAGTGTCATCGTTCAAGACATAGATAGGTGAGCGCTGTATCTTGCTAGTTCGCTCTATTTGTCTAAAAGTTGGTGAACGGAACAGAGACTTGGAGCTTTGAGACTCACTCCTTTGGGCACATCGGACAAGTATTCCGGCAACGCGAAGACAAATCGTGGTGGATACACAACCGGGCATATCAGGGAGGGTAACAACGACGGGATGAGGATTGAAGCTATTGAAGGCTCAAGCTCAAGTACCGTCCGCCTCGTGTTGGTGGGCCGTGTATGGCGTGCACAGCGTGTCATGTGTTTGTGCCAATCTCATGCAACGTGAATCCTCGTGGCCCTTACCGTAGCCCTTTTCACCTCCGTTCTACCAGGACAATCCATGTGACCGCCAACTTTTTGCACGAACGTGATTGGTCCTATTCCTACAAGCTACAGTACATGTATTATGGTACCCCAACGCTACCATAACTTCTGTGGGGCTATCTCATAGTCTAACCCTAAGCCTCGAAAAACAGACCTCCGGTCTCTATTAGGGCGAAGGGTAAGGCTCGCCGATAAGGCCTTCGATCGGCGCTCAGCGTCTGATGTATGAATGTAGGCTACAGGTGACACCCAGAGAACGCCGATTTGAGCTTCGGATAAAAAATTGATAGCCTCCCGCATCGTGAAGTCGTTCGGCTCATAATACCTCCATGGACGTTGAACGCACCGTTGGTCAAATTGTCGATGTTGTACTTGTAGGGCGCTGGGCGCATCAACGGCGGCACTTGTTGAAATACCACGTGGCTTCGTTCGATCACGAGGTCCCGGCCCGTACTGGGGCCTCCGGTCCGAGTCTGGCCGAGCCCCGTGGTATGCTTCCATTTCCATTTCTTTGGCCTCAAAATTTGTCAGCTGCCTCTATGATTTCGCCTTTTACAGAAACAAATTTCAAATGCCGATCTCGTTAGCCCTGGACGATTTTCGATAAACCGTAGCAGACCAGCCGGGCGCTATCTCAACCTGCGCCCATAATTCACTATCTCGACCACGTTAGTTTGATATCGACGCAATGATCCACAACGTTGGCTTTAAATCACCTTCTTTCCTTTCCAAGCTATATTTAATCACTCCTTGATGATATGGGTACGACTGCCCAAGTTATCATATTACTGTTGGGGGGCAAGCCTCGAATAGGCAATGTTACATAATATAATTTGTAAAATATATATACGCCGGTAGTAGCTCCCTAATATGGACATCGGAGTTCCGTGCCTTCCTTTCTAACATTACCTTCCTAATCCGGCCGACATCTCGCCGGTCGCCTAGCGCCTACTCGTCTCATAACCTGCTAAAATTACTATAGCCAATGCCACTGTACTAACACGTATCATCTGTGAGCAGCATCGAATCCACGAGGTCAGAGCAGGATGTGTGAAGCGCTAGCAAAAACGGAGATGGGTTTGATCTTGACTCGGAACGCCCCCAACCGTCGCACAAATGATGTGAACTGGCGGGCCGGTGACGCCGGCTACCGAGGAGGTTCCGCGCGTGCGCGTGTCTGGCAATTGGCAGAGGTTTCGACCTAGTCATAGCATTGTCAACATCAGACGTCCCTTGGAATTTTTATTCTACCACTTCTATCTCAACCGTCTATTCCCATAATCATATGACCCCTCCTGTTTGGAGATGCAATAGATACGGAGGACGGTGTCGCGTCGTTGGAAGGGGTGTGGAGACCACGCGTATGTCCTCTCCATTCGATTGAGGAAAGGTAATCAGTCTCAATGCTATCTCATTGAGACTGATACCTTTCCTCAATCCGTTAGCCTCCACTGCTGGGCGCACTTCGTCCGCGAGCAAGACATAATTCGGGCTTTTGGGCCAAGCCGGGCGGGGAAAATCACTAAGCATAAATAGGAGCAACAGCTTCACCTTCCTTGCGTCGCATCATCCACCTCACCATGGACGAGAAAACCGCTCTCGAGGCTCTCGAGGCCAACATCGTGGAGTGCCCGCTCGCAGGTAAAAACGCCGTGGGAAGGCGATGTCTTGCTCAATTTCGAAGCATTAGTGAGTTCTGCTTGGATAACGCAGTACATGGGCCATCTTATCCATTTTCTATGGGTAGGAGCACGTGCTGGATTACGTTTTTGTCCGACTCGATGTTGACAAGCCAACTGTCGACCATCCGGTTATCGTGACTGAACGACTAGCGTCACCGCTGCATTCGCGAGCATGTGTGTTCCTTGTTCCTTGAGCATTCCCATACTTATAGGATTTCAGTGACTTCAGTACTCATGTTTGAGCTGTACTCCGTCCCTTCTTTGACATATGCCGTTGACGCCGTACTTTCCTTCTATCACAACAATCTCCCAACGCCACCATCCTCACCACTCGCGTCTAGCGGTCTTGCTATATCATTTAATACTTCACCTACCTCCATTATTCCAATCCTGAAAGGAAAATGAATCATGAGTCAAGCAAAATGGTGTGTCTTCGTTTTGTTGCGTTGCGCGACTTTGTGAGGTTGACCGGAATCCATGCAGGATACCGTGGGGATCTCAGCAAGCATCTGAGTATCTCCTCAAACTTATCCAGCTCAAATACCCGACATTCTCAACGCGAATAACACCTGCTCATACGAACGTGCGTTCCTTTCTCTTACTTACGTTCAGCCTCGCTCACCGACGCGCAGGCGTAGTGGATGCTGCACAGCTTCTGTGAGATGTCTCCCAACTACACCGCCCTTCTCCGGCGCCTGCGCAACCCGCTGCAACTGCGTTCTGTAGAGCGTATCGTACAGTTCCCGTTCACTTTACCTGTTGCAGATGAGCGCACAGAAGAGGAAATTGCACGTGCGGCGGAGAAGCGACAGGAGCAAGGCAAAAAGCTACAAGAAATGGCAGCCAAAGCACGCCTGGAGAAAATACTGTCACCAAATACGCTTCTGCTTCTCAACTATTTCTGACTGTGACAACGTTAAGGCAGCTCGTGCAAAAAGAGAGTGACTTGCAGTACCTAACAAACCTGAAAGAGCGCCGAGCAGACGAGACGAGACACGAGTGGCAAGTATGTACTGTCCCTAACCCCTCGTCGATCAATTTCTTTACTTATGCGAGACTCCGGACAGAGTTTGCTCCAGTCGGAGAGTTTCAGTGACGATGCCGCACTCGACCACGCCATCAACAAGTTAGAGGCCAACTTGAAGAGAACGCGGAAGAAAGCCGCTAACGACGGCAACGACGTCATAGTGTATATCCTTATCGGAATTCATGATCTCCACTGAGTGATTTCCGTCTTAGGAAGAGCCCTCGTTCCCGCTTGTCGACACGCCCGATGACCAGGTACGCACCAGCGCTCTCAAAGGACTACCACTTGAACATTGAAAACCTGCAGCTCGACGAAGAGGGTCTGAAGGAGAAAAAGAAACAAAAACTTCTCAAAGCCGGATTTGAAGCCCGCGGCCGGGCAGGGCGCGAGAAAGAAAAGGCGCTCGAGGAAGGCGCTGCTGAAGTACGCAAAGAACATGAGCATGAGGAGAGGGCCTCTGACCTATCCGCGTGGGCCGCCCGTGTCCGCGCTGAGCACGCTTCTGTCATGGAACGCATCAAGGAGCGCAATAGGCGGAAGGCCGCACTAGGTGACCGCAAGAGCGCAGCAGCACAGCGCGGATGCAAAATATCGCCCTTCTCGCTGCCGATGAACGCGTCAGGAAAAAACGACGTAAAGGAGGTGGGGGGTGCGTGCGTCCGTTGCCATTTGTTATCATCTTTGCTCAATCACAACCTGCTCGGTGTAGAGGACATGTTTGGCGCAGACGACGAGGACTGGGCGATCTACCGCAAAATTGTATGTATCACTTCATAGACAGGTAGGTGTCACGTGCTGATCTTTCTCTTCTTCAGAATAGCGCAGCCGTATCATCAGACGAGGAAGAGGACTTTATGCAGTTACAGTAACAGTCAATGTAGGGTGATTATCGCATGATTAATTTGCCAATTATTGAGCACTTATTCACCTCAAAAATTGTGCAACCTTTGACCGTCACGATTTTTCGTTGCGATTATTGCACGACTTTATTAGTCATCTTTTACCTAAAATGTACAAGTTAAATAATCGTGCTCAATAATCACAGCAATAATCGTCGAATCGCCTCAGAGGATTCGAGGATTCGGCGATTATTGCAAAAATCGCGATTTTCTGAGCTCAAAAACCGCCAAATAATCGACCAAATAATCGACCAAAAATTGCTTACATTGACCGCTACTAATAGTACAGACCGTCGAGCAGAAGCTTCTCACGCATGATCCCACCTTCGGAGTTGAACAGACCAATGCTGCACACTCCTCCCAACGCCCAGAGTTTCTATCCGCTTTTCGGCCACAGTATATCGACGGCGATGTCCAAGGTGCGACCCCTTGTCCGCATTCGCAGATTCACAAGATCAGAAGATCTGATAATACACGGTGTTTTACCACAGGTTGTGCCCGGATCCACCTCAATATTGAACGTTGGCGCGTGTGCGAGACCTGGTTCGCGCCAAGCATGGCAGGGGTCGACAGTGCAGGGCTTGGCGAAGTCCTACAGAACGTCCTTGCTTCTTCCTCCCTTGCCAACCGCGAGCATCTCGTCCAGGTTTGTGTCATTCTTCTCACCTCTTCCTTTTCCTCATCATCCCATTCTCTTCTCTGACGCTCACCGTTCTCACCTTGGCGTAGAACAAGTTTCTCACGGGTACTCCAGCACAAATGCCAGGTCTCTCAGACCGCTTACACGCGATGCTACGGCCGATTCTCCCGCCAGAGATGCCACTCCACATCGCGCGCCCCGGACGCGTCACTGGATGCGTGGCGCGGCATGGCTGAGTTCTCTCAGACCAAGGAATTCGCACGAGTGGGTGTGACCAAGGCCGAGTATGACGAATGGGGCGGACAGCGCGTGCGCCGGTGGTGGGGCGAGAATTGGAACGCAAGCGTAGCGTAGGGGTGTGAGGAGCCGTCACGCGGTCATCCTGGTTCTCGTGAGTGGGGAGAAAGGGCGGAGCTGCCACGAGGACTTGGCTTTGGTAGACATTGGGTTACATCACTGGCTGCTCCGTGGCAAGCTACACCGTTGAGGCTTGGGACAGCACATTGTGTCGAGGTCTGGCTTGAGATGAAAGATATGTTGATCGTTGTGTCACGGCGGTGTGGAGGGGGGAGGGGGAATAAGGATTGTGCGCGTGGGCGAGATTTTTGTGTCCGAAAAGAAAGCCTTGCTGGTGGGAGATGAACAGAGAAATAACACATACAGTGTTCAGAATACACCTCCGTCAGCCTGGCCGCTTGCTGCTGCGCTCCCCTTTGACACACTCTTGCGATCCTTGACGCGATCAAATAGGAGATTTCAGGCGCACAGTGTGGCCAGCTGCCCGTCGTTCATCTATGAATGACGTAAATGCACCTCCGACATCGCCTCCGGAATAAGTGAGCTCCTCCAAATTAGGCAAGATCTCCAGAGTCATCTCTCCATCCTCCGAGCGTAGAGAATGAGAGAATCTTTCGGCAAGTTCATTTGGCAGGTGAAGAACCTTCACGTTGGTGAACGGTCTGAGAAGCTCGCGCCACTGTGTGCGGTCGACTTGGTTGTGCCATTCTGACAATCGATTGTGCTCGACATCGAGCATGAGTACCTCCACGATAGAGAGAGATTGTGAAAGTGTAGTGAGGGTCTGTATTGCCGACGCTACCTGCCAGTCGAAGTTACTGCCCATGATCTGCAAGTCTAAGGGGCGTTCATGCAATCTTCGATGTGGGTCCACGATTAGAGCAATGAAACCGGTGTGAAAAGCGAGGTGAACAGTGTTGAATCTGAGGTTCTTTGATGTTTGGATGGTCTGGGAGAGCCGCGGAACGATGAAGGTGGGTTGACTGAAAAACGTGGCAATAAACACGCTGAGGATGGGGATGCTGATCCCGGCAAGAAGGTCTTCCAGGTAAGCGCTGACACCCCGAAATTGAAAGTAGTGAAGGTGAGGAAGTGTGACATGGGTCATAATTGGGGTATCCAATAGCGGCCTTATAACATCGCGATTAGGAAAAGGTGAGTGGAATCCAATCATTAACCTTTCCAGTTGGGGTATGAGTGAAAGCTGTGAGAGCATATGATTTGGGGGGAAGTAGGCAGATTGCGGGATGCTTGTAAGCGACAACCGGACAAGTCCACTGGTAGATGTGAATAAAGGAGATGTTGTTGGAAGGGCTGTGTTGCATGTATGGAGTCGGCGTAGATTGGGCGCTTGAAACGTTACGGGAAGTGTCAAACTTGTCAATTCCTCTGTCAGAGAGCGGATGCGCAGGCACTCCAGAATTGGGAATTGATCGTCGATTGCTGGGATGATCTTCTCCAAAACTGGGGGTGGCATCTCGAGGTAAATACGATGCACACGATCACGGTGCGAGAGCGCAAGAAGCGCGCCCTGTTCATCCTCTACTGCCATCGTGCGTATGCCATCATACCAGATGGTGAGTGGCAAGGGTAATGAATGTGTCAACATGTCCGCTACAGGCACCCCATAAGTACAGACGAGGTGAAGATCCAATGCAGTTCTTGATGCAAGTATGAGGTATCGCCAGCGTTGCGAAACCTGAGCCAGCTTGTACCACCAACGCTGGCGCTCCCAATGGAGCACTCGTGTGCCATCATTTTCTTCATATTCATCCTGGATGTGCAGGCGATAGATATAGAATATATGGAAAAGAGCGTCATCGTTCAGGACGTAGATGGGTGAGTTGCGTCTCTTGCTAGTTCGCTCTATTTGTCTACAAGTTGGTGAACGGAAGAGGGACATGGAGCTTTGACACTCACGCCTTTGGGCACATCGGACAAATATTTCAGCAACGGGAAGACAAATGGTGATGGATAGGCAACCGGGCATATCAGGGAGGGTAACAACGACGGGATGAGGATTGAAGCGTATTGAAGGCTCAAGCGCTCAAGCGCTCAAGCTCAAGCCCAAGTACCGTCTGCCTCGTGTTAGTGGGCTGTGTATGGCGTGTACTGCATGTCATGTGCTTGTGCCACAGTCTCATGCAAACGTGAATCCTCGTAGCCCTTATACCTCTATCCCTATTCCATTCCTCCCCATTCCTCTCCCCACCAAGTACTTCTCCAATCGCTCTCACTGCGGTGTCCGCGATCTCCGTTGCCGCCAGACGCTCGAGCATAGATAGAGCGGCATCCATCTCTCCTTCGGATCCTCCTCGCGTGTAGTGTACGCCCCCACCCTTGGCAGTGGCTTTCCTCACTCAGGGCTCTCGCGTGCCATGTCTATGGCTCGCTTGGAGATTACCCGTGCGTATCTATATGCAAGCCGCAAGTGACAACTGGACACCAGCCGAGCAATTCTTCGACAGCGCAGGGTACACCGCACCGATCTAAACGGCACAGGTGAGTAGAACCAATAGATAAAGATCTAGAGAAGCTCTATAAACATCTCCCTGTACGTAATTTTTCTTATTCCGCGTGAGCATACTAGAATATATGATATTGTTATTCCTTTCAGTATCTTGATGGGGATAGGGTAACTCGACGCTCCAACTGCGGCTGAACTGCCACACTTCTTACGTATCCTTGGGCTGTCACGCCGCACCAACTCGTCCTCTGCCACCATTGCATACGTATATATCAATATATGTCCGGCTGCCCGTCGAGGTTGCGTGTGCCCTGCCAGGTCGCGGCTGACATGTGCTTTGAAGGTCGGATTGCGGTTGAGACCCTCGAAGGTACTTTCTTGCGCCCACCCCAAAGGGCTGAATAGAAGGAGGGCATCAGTGGGCTCTGCGCCATCACCGTACCTCCTCCGGACGCGGATGGATACCGTGTCTGTCTTTTGCGCCTTTGTCTCTCATTCATTTTCTCTCTACTCACGGATTTCCCAGATACGACTGACACCGTGTTCGTGGAAACCCCGGAGTATTACGACCCGGTCTGTTTGGTCATGCCAGGCGCTGCTAGTGCGCTTTATCCCGTAGGAGACGTAGACACATAACGAATTGCCTTACCATGTTTCCTACAGCTCTCGAAGATCATTCGTATTTTAGGGTTATTAATAAAAGGGTTTGTGGTGAGTCTGGGTGGGGCGTACAGGCTTTCACTGGCAATACCACATCACATACACTCCACCTCATCTAAGTTCATGTTGGAAGCCAAACAAAAGTATCTCTTCTCACCTCCGTTCTACCAGAACGATCCACGCGACGGCAACCGTTTTGCACGAACGTGATTGGCCCTATTTCTACAAGCTACAGTATATGTATTATAGTACCCCAACGCCACCATTACTTCTGTGGGGCTTTCTCATATTCTAACTCTAAACCCCTAAAAAGAGTCCTCCGGTCTCTATTAAAGCGAAGGATAAGGGCCAGCTCTGAGGTGTCGAATAACAAATGAGTTTAGGCCTATATTATCCGCAAAAGTGGAGAGAGGCGCGAACTCCGGCGGGCTCCCAGGATACATATTGACAGAAGGCAGTGAGTAGTAATTATGAGTTGGTGTCGTCGTCGTCATTACCATTACGCCACGCAGGCAAGAAGCAATCATAGCGAAGAGTAGCGTCCACGAAGCACCATTCAACACAGCAAGGGTGGGCCAAGACGACTTAATCTTTCCGGGACCCGAGCCAAAGGTTGAACGTTGAGCTATAGGTAGAGCAAACTGAGGGCAGTGCCCGTCCCGGTACCCGAGCTAGGGACAATGCTCGGCCCAATACGTGGGCCGTTGCTGGGTACAGTATGTTACCTTGGGCCAGATATATCTGGCAAGAAAAGCGGTTGCGATGAGCCTCTCCTTCCTGAACTTCATGCATGGATGACCATCATGATGCCAGTGTGATTAGCTCGTAGATTGCTGGAACGTCGGCAGTGAGTGGTTCGTCTCCTTATATGGTTGGGTTTTGTTGAGAGCCACCCCAACAGGGACAACGTGCTACCGCAAAGGGACGAGAGGAAAGAGCCATAAGCAATCAGCGTCTCGTCTGATATATGAAGGTAGGCTACAGGTCCGAGTCACACCCAGAACACCGATTTGAGCTTCGGATAAAAATTGATAGCCTCCCGGATCGTAAAATCATTCAGAAAATGTGTGAACATAATATCTCCATGAGTATTGAATGGATCGCTGGTCAGATTGTTGATGAACAGGCATCAATGCATCAACGGCAGAACTGTGTTTAAAATACCACGTGGCTTCGTTCGATCAAGAGGCTCCGGCCCGTGGTGCCTCCGGTCCGAATCTGGCCGTGCCACGCCATCATCCTTCCATTTCCATTTCCATTTCCATTCTTGGATGGCCCACGCTCAGGGGTGGTGTGCTGGGGTTGTTTGGTCGCAGAGCCGGGCCAGTCATGATCGATCTTTAACCAGCCCTCTGCCCTTTCATGTAAAAGGAGGGCCACGACAGTGGAGCCTAGTTCCGGTGACACTTCAAAGGGAAAAAGGGAAGTCACTTTGCCTAGCCCAAGCTCGAATGCGAATGTGAATACACAGCTTCAAGAGCCTCAATAGGGCAGCTGCGCACATAATTACTGAATCGAGACCCTTTCTAAGGCGGCCCTTGAGCACAAGCTCGCGTTGAAAACCCATGTTGAGCGTGAGAAGAAGAGAAAACTCATCTCAAGGGGAGCGCTAGGAAGAAAACGGTGTGTGGTAAGATCTGTCTTTATATTATTAGACCCCTCTATCATCTAGACGAAACAGAAAAGGGTATCGCTTCGTGCTGAAAGCACCTCAGGGGGATCATGCCGATCTCCGAGACCAATCATCATATGATGGATTCTCCCACTCTACAGTACATCCAAAAGCTCGTTGCGCCAGCTGGGGAGCGGACCAGCTACGAGTCAGGCCGAGTCATTCTTCTCTGCAGAGTTGCACGCCACCGCTCCGAGGTCCTGTACCGGAGTCTGCTTTGACACCCAGGCGACGTGCTGACACCGCACCCGCAACGAACGGTGCAAGGGCTGAACTCACGTGGTATGCACGTGGCGGATCCCAACAAATGCGACGGCCATTTCCCGCACGAGTGCCGTCATGGACTTCGAGGCGGAGGTGCAGGCAGCGCGTGCTGATCGTGAAACTCGAATTTCCACCCCGCGCGTATCTAGTGTCTGGTCTATTCGATGCAAATTATGTGGTTCCGTTTGGGGCAAGGAGCGTTGCACCTCAAACATGTCAAACTTCTTGATACACTTGGTGCGGAGCCTGCAGTCTTACATCCCCAACGCGAGGCCAAACTTGCTGAAGTCTCCTCATGGACACTCGAGCCTTAGAATAACGTGGAATGAGCGCCAAGCGCACGATGCGTCACTCGCACAAATACACCGGACAGGGAACTGCACGATAAGGAACTCAAGGTGCTTGTCAGTGAGTACAAATTGCACATACATACGCCCCATGAAAAAGTCCGAGATCTCGCCAAGCGGCCACTCTCTGCCAAGACTCTGGCCCACAAGCCCTGCGCAACGACTAACCAACGAAAACCTCGCTACACCCTTCAGAAGGGATACTTGAAGAGCACGCAGGAAACAAGGACAGGTATAAGATCGAAGAGCTTGAAGTGATTTGAAGGGACTTCGTCGACCTCGACGGTGAGATCGGTGGAGGTGATATGAGAAGTAGAAGGTTCCCGTCGTGGGATGTTGAAATGAGGCTGTTGTATACACTGGAAATCGCTGGGAGAGCACCTGCCGGAACACACAAGCGGTTAGAGGGGCACAAATACAGTTGGATTGATAATCATAGAGGAGAGTATGAGCGGTTTAAGTACATAGCACGAACAAATACAGAAGTGATTACTACAGTAAAGGCACAAAGGTGCTCAGCGATGCGAGGCACAAAGTATTATGAAGGCGTGGTGTGTCGACGCGTAGGACAATTCGTTGTGTCGAGAGCGGGTTTGACGCAAAAGATGCGTTCGTCGTCGGGTGTAGAGGGATTGGGGGTGTGCAAGAGAAGTGAAGGGAGTAAGAGAGCAAGTTGGAGATGAAGAGAGAGATAACACATACTATGTTCAGAATAGATCCCCATCAGTCTGGTCGCTTGCTGCCGCGCTCCCCTTTGACACAATCCTTGATTCACCGGAGTCAAATATGGGATTCCAGGTGCACGGTGTGGCCAACTGCCTGTCGTTCGCTTATAAATGAGGTAAATGCGCCACCAACATCGCCTCCGGAATAAGTGAGCTCCTCCAAATTAGGCAAGATTTCCAGAGTCATCTCTCCATCCGACGAGCGTAGAGAATCAGAGACACCTTCGGCAAGTTCATTTGGCAGGTGAAGAACCTTCACGTTGGTGAACGGTCTGAGAAGCTCGCGCCACTGTGTGCGGTCGACTTGGTTGTGCCATTCTGACAATCGATTGTGCTCCTCGTAGCGGAGCGTGAGTACCTCCACGACAGAGAGAGCTGGTGAAAGTGTAGTGAGGATCTGTATTGCTGACGCCACCTGCCAGTCGAAGTGTGTGCCCATGATCTTCAAGACCAAGGGGCGGTCGCACAGTCTTCGATATGGGTCCACGATTAGAGTAATGAAATCGGTGTGAAAAGCTAGGCGAACAACTTTGAATCTGAGGTTCTCTGATGTTTGGATGGTCTGGGCGAGCCGCGGAACAGTGAAGCTGGGTTGATTGAAAAACGTGACAATAAACACGCTGAGGACGGGGATGCTGATCCCGGCAAGAAGGCCTTCCAGATAAACGCTGACACCCTGAAATGAAAAGTAGTGAAGGTTAGGAAGTGTGACATGGGTCAGAATCGGGGTATCCAATAGCGGCCTTATAACATCGCTAGGACTCGGGAGAGGTGAGTGGAATCTAATCGTGAGCTTTTCCAGTTGGGGCATGAGTGAAAGCCGTGAAAGCATATGATTTGGGGGGAAGTAGGCAGATTGCGGGATGCTTGTAAGCGACAACCGGACAAGTCCACTGGTAGATGTGAATAAAGGAGATGTTGTTGGAAGGGCTGTGTTGCATGTATGGAGTCGGCGTAGATTGGGCGCTTGAAATGTTACGGGAAGTGTCAAACTTGTCTCTTCCTCTGTCAGAGAGTCGATGTTCATTTGTTCCAGAATTGGGAATTGATCGCCCATGGCTGGGATTATCTTCTCCAAATTTATGGCTGGCATCTTGAGGCCAATAAGATGCACACGATCACGGTGCGAGAGCGCGAGAAGCACACCCTGTTCATCCTCTGCTGTCATCGTGCGACCAACACCATAAAAGATGGTGAGTGGCAAGGGCGGTGAATGTGTCAACATGTCTGCCACATGCACCCCACGAGTACAGACGAGGTGAAGATCCAATGCAGTTCTTGATGCAAGTATGAGGTATCGCCAGCGTTGCGAAACCTGAGTCAGCTTGTACCACCAACGCTGGCGCCCCCAAACGACCACACGTCTGCCATCCCGGTCTTCATATTCATCCTGGATGTGCAGGCGATAGATATAGAATATATGGAGAAGAGCGTCGTCGTTCAGGACGTAGATAGGTGAGTGCCGTCTCTCGCTAGTTCGCTCTATTTGTCTACAAGTTGGTGAACGGAACAGGGACATGGAGCTTTGACACTCACGCCTTTGGGCACATCGGACAAACATTCCAGCTACGGGAAGACAAATCGTGGTGGATACGCAACCGGGCATATCAGGGAGGGTAACAACCACGGGATGAGGATTGAAGCGTATTGAAGGCTTAAGCGCTCAAGCTCAAGTACCGTCCGCCTCGTGTTAGTGGGCCGTGTATGGCGTGTACAACATGCCATGTGCTTGTGCCAGTCTCATGCAACGTGAACCCTCGTGGCCCTTATATCTCTATCCATATTCCATTCCTCTCTATTCCTCCCCCCACCAAGTACTTCTCTGTCGGAATTGGGCTGATCGGATCGCCCGGATCGCCACCGCGTTCACGCGTGCCCCGCAGTGCCCGGCCTTGCGGCCATGGACCTTAGTTTATACTTACTGACGACTTTCGGCCGATGAAGAGGATACGATCGGGCGACGCGCGCTCGCACACTGTGTCAAGCAGGGGCGATGCGTTGGCAAGGAGGAGTGCCACACATCGCACGCTTTTGGTTTTGACCGCGAGGGTACTCGCGTATTTGAACGGCTTATCTTCTTTCATCTACCCTTTTTTCTCTTTAGCTTGCTAGCACGCGGCATCGCGATGCCACTGCGATGCCGCCACAGAACTTGCGACAGCAGGGATCAGATCAAACGCGATGCGCGGGCCCAGCAGGCATCGGAGCGTCGATCGACGCCGCTACCTGACGGCCTACACCCCTTTTTCTTTCATTACTCACTGTTTTTTTTGAGTACTTACTTTCCACGCCCCAATTGCTTACTTCGAGACGCGTGGCGTCGACATTGACCGTCTATATCTTTATGGTATGGACTAGAATCTTATGTACATTGTGCTGTAGATAAAAGGTCAGGGCGAACACCCTCGACCAGCATCCAAACACGCGGTCCTCTTCTATCCTCTCTCGTGTGAACGCGCGACTCAATCTCATCTCTTCTATCTCATATAAAAATTCCACTTACCGTTTGTGTAGGCTTTACATGTTAGCACGCCCCGTGTCCCGTCGTTTACAGCGCGCGCGATATTACAACCTTAGCTAGTCTACATCGGGGACCCTTAAGGCTCCATGTTAAATATTGGCCATTTCTTGTACGGCCACCTCAGTCTCGTGTACGCGCGCGAGTGACTGAGTTACTCTGTAATTACCTAGGTCATTTACTAGGCTTCGAGCCTTACCACGCGTGCGCCCCAGTTTACAGCCCCATTCGCGGGGCTCCTCACTCTCCTTTGGCACGGCTCACTCATTCCCCCCTTCATCAAGATCCCCATAACTGCGACATTCTCCAATCACTCTCACCACGATGTCTTGCGTCTTCCCTTGCCGCCAGGCGCTCGAGCATACATAGCGAGGCTTCCATCTCTCATTCGGATCCTCCTCGCGTGCAGTGTACTACGCCCCGCCATTGGCGGTGGGTTTCCTCACTCAGGGCTCTCGCGTGCGATATCTATGGCTTGTTTGGTGATCACCCGCACGTATTTATATGGAAGCTGCAACTGACAACTGGACACCAGCATGGCATTTCTTCGACAGCGCAGGGTGCGCGGCACGGACCTGCGGCGCAGGTGAGTAACACTAATGGGCAGAGATCTAGAGGAGCTCTATGAACATCATGTTGTACGTCTTTCCTCATTCGGCGTCAGCATACTGGAATATATGATATTGTTATTCCTTCCTTCCTGAACTGCATGCATGGATGACCATGTGATTAGATCGTAGATTGCTGGGACACTGGCAGGGAATGGTTCGTCTCCTTGTGTGGTTGGGTTTTGTTGAGAGCGACCCCAACAGGGACAATGTGCTAGCACAAAGGGACGAGAGGAAAGAGCCATAAGCGATCAGCGTCTGATGTATGAAGGTAGGCTACACGTCACACCCAGAACGCAGATTTGAGCTCCGGATAAAAACTGATAGCCTCCCGCATCATAAAGTTGTTCAGTTCATAATACCTCCATGAGTGTTGGGTTGTAGGTCGCATCAACGGCAGCACTGTTGAAAATACCACGTGGCTTCGTTCGATCACGAGGCTCCGGCCCGTATTGGTGCCTCCGGTCCGAGTCTGGCCGTGCCGCGTTACACCCTTTCATTTCCGTTCTTGGATGGCCAAGAGTCAAACTTTGTCAGCGCTGCTTCTACTCGAGTACTTTACTGTAGCCGCTTCTCCCAGTCTGTCGCCCGCCCACGTGGCCCTCCCACCCTCGCTGCTCTTTGCTACTGTCTGGTCTGTCCACCCCTCGCCATGCCCTGCAACCGTGTGCCCCCGCCTCTCGTACCACGCTTTTCTGCCGCATTCCCCGCCTCTCTCGCCAGGCTCTGCCACCGCATGGCCCCCGGCCACTGTAGCTGCCATGAGGCCTGCCTCCCTTACCACACCTTGTTTCCGCGTGGCCCTCTCCCTGCCACTGTTACCGCCACGGGACACTGCTAGTAGTGTCACTACACACACAAGAAACTGCGGCCTAGCTGGGCCGAGCCGAAGCCGAGCCGAGTCAGAATAGCACTGGACGCGGCGCTGCACGATGTGACAATCAGCGATATGGGAAGCTGGAGCGATGAACTCTTTTCTCCCTTTTGTGGGGCTGCACAGAGCAATTCTATTATTCAACCTTCTGCTTTCGGCTTGTTCCCTAACATAGCTATATGCGGCATGACTTCCAACACAAGGTAGGCGGTGAACAAGGGGCGTGGGTGGCAAGGAATAGCGAAGATTTGAATGGGTTAATCGGCACACCTCATGGAGCATGACCGCAGTAGAGAAAGATGCGAAGTAGCGGATCTGGGTGACAAGCACCCCAACCAATCGATTCAGAAGCATAGGCGCCCCGGGGACACGTACGGTAGTGACACAGGATTCACGAACGGACAAGCAGAGACACAGTAGATGCAGGTAAAGAACAGGCATGAGGCGTACAGTAAAGGTGCAGGCGCGAGGCGGACATGTATAGTACAGGAAAAACAGAGACGAAAGGGGATTGGGGATGGCTGGGAACAGAAAAGCATCACAGTCAGTCTGGCCGTTCGTTGCGTTTCCCCCACATTCCTGGACCCACTGCTATCAAAGATGCGATACCAAGCGCACAGAGCGACCCATGGCCTTTCGTTCTTTGATAAATGCATCACGAACATTCCTTCTACCAGAATATCGAAATTCCTTCAGGTTTGGCAAGGGCATTTCTCCATCTTCGGAAAGTAAAGAACGTGAGAGTTCTTTGACGAGTGCACTTTCAACTCGAATTGTCTTGACACCACGGAATGGTCTGAGAAGTTCACGCCACTGCGTGCGATCGACATTGTTGTGCCACTCTGACGATAGAGTGCGCTCCCCGTGTCCGAGAGTGAGTTCCTTCGCAACAGTGAGTACTGGCGATAGTGTGCCGAGTATCTGCACTGTGGATGATACCTGCCAGTCCAGGTGTTTGCACATGATCTGCAACCACAACGCGGGCGTCGAGAAATTCCGATGAGCGCCTGCCATTAAATAAACGAAATCCCAATCGAAAACGAGCTGGACCGATTTGTATACGAGGTTCTCTGATGTCTGCATGAACTGTAACAGCCGTGGAACAGCGAATGTGAGCTGATTGAAAAGGCGGAGTCGAAGGACGGTAAGGACAGGGGCGCTAATCCGGGAAAGAAGGGCATCCAGGTAAGCGCTGTCGCCCCTAAATGTAAACTTGCGAAGGTTGGCAAGGGTGACATGGGTGTTCAATGATTGGGTGACAACATCGCTGTCCGGAAGAGGCGAGTGAAATCCGATGCCAAGCGTCTCCAGCTCGGGCATGAGTGAAAGCCGCGTGAGTATATAACTTGGAGGGAAGTAGGCGGACCGCGGGATACCCCCAAGCCAGAGAAGGACGAGGTGACCGGTAGATGAGAGTAATGGAGATCCGATTGGAAGGGCAGTGTACCACAGATCGAGGCGGCGTAGGTTGGGTGCTCGAAATGCTACGGGAAGCACCAAGCTTGTCTCTTCTTCAGTCAGCGGGTCGATATATAAGCGTTCGAGAATTGGGAATTCCCCATCCATGGCTGTGATAAACTGCTCCAACTTCGGGACTGGCATCTTGAGGGCAATGTGACGCGCACGATCACGGTACGATAGCGCGAGTAATGCACCCTCATCATCATCTGTAGTCATCTCGCGATCGTCTCTTGCATAAAAGATGGTGAGTGGCAGAGGTAGTGAATACGCTACCATATCTGCTACAGGCACTCCATATGTGCAGAGAAGATGAAGGTCCAGCAGGTGCCGGGAAGCAAATATGAGAACTCGCCAAAGTTGGGAAACTTGAGCTAGTTTGTACCACCAACGTTGCCGCTCCCAATAGGCCCTCCGTGTGCCATCCCCGGCTTCATATTCGTCCTGAACGCCCAGTCGAAAGAGATAGAATACATTACGAAGTACGTCGTTGTTGAGGATAGAGATAGGAGAATATGGTATGTTGCCAATGGGTTCTACCGATTTACGAGGTGGATCACAGAACAGAGGCATGAAGCTTTAGGACTCACGATTCGGCGCGCCTTCAAGTTGGCCGAAGCCCCCAATACTTGTGGTAGACAAGTGATTAGACATGTTAGGGAGGTGAACAGCGACGAGTACAAGGTTGAAGACTGTATTACCGCTCGCACTGCTAAGGGTCATGGCAGTCGCAACCGGGCGGCTCGCCGGCTCTGTCAGGCACACCTACGCGGCTACGGCCCTCTGCCATTTTGCAGAGGTCGATGAAGAGACACTGCAGGGCCCCCTGACTACCTCTTGTATTAATGCAACCCTCTATCGTCCAGTCGAAAAGCGAACGAGGGTATCCGTTCCCAGTGCTCTGCGTTGAACACCCTTCAGCCTGAGGAACTTGAAGATGATGCTGATCTAGAAGACAAATACAACACCCTCTCCCCACTCTACATTTCGAACGCTCGCCGCAAAAGCTGGAGAGCTGAACGCCCACGAGGGTGTCTAGAAGCCTAGAAATGGGAAGGTGGAAGAAGCAAGCTGGTCTGCGCTGCCCTGACAAGCTCACGCGCCATGCGGAATACACACGTCACCTCGATGCGTCCCATGTGCGTGCAACGGCTGAGCTGAACGCCCTGTGAGACCAACGCGCTCATCGAGGCGCAGCGCGGGGGGCGCAGAAGCGTGCCGAGCGTGAGGACCAGTGTGCCTTCCCCTCAATCTCTCTACTAGTTTCTGCTTTCTCTAACGTGGACTTTATACTTCCGTTTAGTGTGAGGGAAGCGGTGCGAGACCCCACCGTTAAGTGGAGCTGATAAGCCTTACCCCTTGAACATTCGCGTCTTCCCTAAGCACATTGCGTGGACCACACGGCCTTTCGCCAGCGCGAGGCCGAAACCGTTGAAGCGCTGACACACGATGTAGACGCATGTGTCACTGCCGGCGCCTTCGTCCAACTATTCGAACCGCAGGAGATCACGCAATGAGTGCCGATCGCGCTGCAGCACTCGCCGAGCGGGAAGTCCGATTCTTGCAGGCGTTCAACATGCGTCCCCCTCGTATCTCTTTCCACCCAATCACCTGCTAGACGAATTACGAAAACAAACTAGCTACGCAGGGCACAAAGCAATTGACAAGGCAAGTGAACGACACCTCGAGAACCTCGATATTCTCGTGAACGAGTACAAAGCGCATATAGACATGCTCGAGACCGAAATTCCAATTCCACAGCTTGCCAAGCGGCCTACTCTCAGCCAAGTCCTTAACCCACGAGCCTCACGCGCCGAACATGCCAAAGGAAAACACGCGCTCCAACAACCGCGCCGGGGCATATTCTCTCTTCCTTAGTGAGAATTTCCCTCCTCAACTCACGTTTTTGTATCGCACCTCATCTTCCAGCACTGGAAGAAAAAGAAGAAACAGCAGAGAAGGACAAGAATATGATTGAAGGTGTCTATCTTCGCCCTCTGCAAGTGAGGTCGATCTATGCGGAGACACGTCCTAACCGGTATACCCGTGCTCTTGCTGCGCGTAAACCTAGCGTAGGGATTGAGCAGACTTGCAGCAGGCTGTGCTCAACAGACTCAAAAGATGGGCGGCAGCGCTACCACAATGACCCGCGACGGTCCACGCAAACGGTGCCGGCCACGAAAAGACCCCTCCATTTCAAATGCCGCCGATTGTAGCGCAGCCCTAGTACCCCGCGCAAGCTAGCGGGAAGTATGCCCAAGAAAGACAAGGCCAAACTAGGAAGACGAGCTGAAATAAAAAGGGCACGCGGATGCTCTGCCTATGGCAAGTGTTGGCTGCCAGCCGGCCTTTCTTCTGCCAATGGTAATGGCAAGGTACAGTAGCAGTTGGAGTAGCGGCGCTGCTGCGGTGCGAATGCAACTCATCGTGCTGGTCCAGAAGAGCTTCTACAACTATTACGGAATTAGGTCGAGACTGCATGGAGCATAACCTACTTCTTGGCGAGTGGCGAGCATCACACCCAAGTGCTGCGTTTGAGTGGAAGCACGAGCGAAAGGCTTTGTCTCGTTTTCGTGAAAAGTGAGAACTGCTAGATGTCCACATTACAATGTGAAGTAGAAGTGATCCCTCGGACTAACACGCACGGAGGGGACGACATATTAGATAGCATTATAGAGTAGAGAACGGACAATTACTTTGGCTGCAGATTTAGTTCGCAATCTATGTCAAATCCTTCACGGTGATCTGGCGGTGTAGGCCGTTCACATCGATCAGGTCACGTGGCTCGCGCAGGGATGTGATACCCTTATCCTCGACCGGGGTGCCCGTAGTTGCGCGACAGCGGCGACACCCGCATGTTCGGGACGTGTGCCGGATTTTAGAGTTGTGTCTGGGACCACTGCTGTGCCCAGATAAAAGGAGAGTACTCAGAGTCGGTTGAGATGCTGCAGATCAGGAAATAAGGTGAGTATCATTTGACGCATGAAGAGTCAGGAAGATGAGTACGTACCGAGCATTGGGGTGTACAAGCGGGTAAATCGCGGAAGCGTGGCGTTGAACGTGAGAATCTTTGTTGGGCAGACAAAAGTAGTGTCACTGGGGGGTGAAATATCAAGGGATCCCCGGAGAGTTCGAGCTAAACGTTCAGAAGGTAAAACATGGGTAACACCCGAAACTTTAATGTATTAGATTACAGTGAAGTATGGGGGAAGTGGGGAGAGCGGTGGGAGAGCGGAATGGATATAGTTTATCCGAGATAGTCGGACAAAGAGGGCCCTTTTTCAGGGGCCCTTGATGAGAGCGGTGATGATAAATGCGGCACGGATAGGTATGGGAGCGGGTGGGGGATGAACAGATAGATGATTTACATACTACCCTTTCGAATATCGTGGTCAGTATGACTGTTCGCTCTCTGCCTTGCTCGCAAACTCACTGACCGCCATAAAAAAGGCGTCCAGGTGGCCCTCTGTCTCTCGTTCGTCGGTAAATGGGGCAAATGGGTCAGCAACATCGAAGCTCCAGCAGATTAGGCCGGATTTCCGAAGGCAGAGAAGAGAATCGTCCGACGAGTTCGTTCTGCACACGAAGCATCTGCACGCCGTGAATGGCTTAAGAAATTCTCGCCACTGTATTCGGTCGACACGTTGCCACTCCGATGATCGATTGTGCTTAAGAGAATGACACACGGAGAATGCCGGCGAAAGTGCACAGACAGGGATCTGCAATGCTGCCAGTCGAGGTGTGTGCACTGTGCACATGATACGCAATGTCCGCCCTTAAATTGAGGTCCTCTGATGTCTGCGTAAACTGCAACAGTTGTGGAACAGGGAAGACGAGTTGGTTGAAAAACAAGACTTGGAAGACGCCGAGAACAGGGATGCGAAGTTTGGGGAGAACTCCGCATGATGTGGGTCATGGATTGGGATATCCTGAAACATCGTGGTTCGGAAGAGGCAAGTGGAATCCGATTTCCAGCGTCTCCAGCTCGGGCATAAGTGAAAGCCGCGTGCAGTGAGTATCCAACTTGGAGGGAAGTAGGCGGATCGCGAGATACCTGCCAGGGTCCAGTCCCACTCTTACACGTGACCACACGCGTCATGACGCGACTCCCAAGTCGAGGAGAGAGAACTTGAAGAACTTGCAAATTCATATTTTGAGACAGAGGCCTTGAATAAGGTAAAAGGGGCCTGGTAATATCACGGGTTTGGGTAAACCCGCGGTATTTGGCCACCGGTGTGACGGGTGCGGGTCGGCGCTAGGCACGGCTGTGACCCGTACGCGCGATTTACGGGTTTACTTAGTTCTGACTGTTTCATTTGTCTTATCATTGACACTCTCGGACAATGTGACCAGTCTCAAGTCCACACAGCCGCTGTACTCCTCCACAAGCCACTCAACAAATTGTGCGTTCAGCGTGCTTAGCGGGCCGAGCACGTCGTACGACGCTAGCTCAACCACCATCTTCTACTCCTCGCCAGGAGCAGGGAGCGGCTCGGCGCGGTCGATACAGCAGGTCTGCACATCCAACGGGCCCCTTCACGTCTACAACAACGTAAGCGTCGTCCTGCTCTTGCAGTGGCGTACCAGTCCGACATCATCCCATACACTCTCTTGCTCCTTATCGCCCTCGCGATAATCGTTTGTCAGAATATCTTGCCAGGTGGTGCCATGTCAGCATAATGGCTGCCTACGTTACGGTTATGACCGCACCGAGTCCGCCATCAGATGAGCCTGCTCCTCAGCGTTTGGTCAAGCCATGGTTGTTACGCCACGTGCTGTCACTAGTCCGGAGCCCGGCATTTGTTCCGAGGGAGCATGGCCCATGCCCGACATTGAGTTCTAGTATATAGTCGAGCTCATGCCACTTTATATGATGCAATTTTCATCGCACCATTGTCGCACCATGGGTTGGCAGCTTGGCAGGGAATAGGCGAGAAAGATGTCATATCATGGATGAGGTCGCAATACTGCAACTTTTCCAGGAACATGGCGTCAGTCGTACGACTCGTATGAAATCTGTGAGCAGAGATAAAAGCTACGAGAGGCCAAAGCACAAGAAACATACAAGCTATACAACCGCATCCAGTAATCGACTCCGAGGATGTTGATGTCGTGTAGCGTAATGAAGCTGGGCACATTGGTTCCAACCTTCTGTTTAGCCCTTGGGTGTGGGCACAGGGAAGCATCTTCGAGGGTTCGAGGGCCTCTACCACGATCCGATCTTCCAAGCACATATCCGCCGCGACCTGTCAGAGGACACAGGCAGCCTCGACGGGCAGCTAGACATATATATGTATGCGGCGGTGGCAGATGACGAGTTCGTGAGGGATGTGGCAGTTGGAGCGTCGGGTTACCGGCCGCATTCATCCCTGTGTTCCCGTAAAGATACTGAAAGGAATGACAGTATCATGTGTTCTAATATGCTCACGCGGGATAAAAAAAACACACAGCATGATGTTCATAGAGCTCCTCTAGTTCTCTATCCATTGGTGCTACTCACCTGCGCCGTCCCGCAGAACTGCCCGGTTAGTGTCCAGTTGTCACCTGCGGCTTGCATATAAATACGTGTGGGTAATCGCAAAGCGAGCCATGGATATCGTACGCGAAAGCCCTGAGCGCGGAAACCCACGGCCAAGAGCGGAGGTGCACACTGCACGCGAGGAGGATTCCGAAGGAGAGATGGAAGACGCAGGTACCGCGGTGAGAACGATGGAGAAGTACTTGGTGGGGAGAGGAATGGGGAGGAACGGTTTCACGCGCAATTTCACGTGGCACGGCACATGACATGCTGTGCACGCCGTACTTGGGCCTTTAATCCTATCCCGTCGTTGTTACCCTCCCTGATATGTCCGGACTTCCCGTTGCTGAAATATTTGTCCGATGTGCCCAAAGGCGTGAGTCTCAAAGCTCCATGTCCCTGTTCCGTTCACCAACTTGTAGACAAATAGAGCAAACTAGCAAGAGACGGCACTCACCTATCTACATCCTGAATGATGACACGCTTATCCATATATTCTATATATATCGCCTGCACATTCAGGATGAATATGAAGACGAGGATGGCGGATATTCACTCGATTGGGAGCGCCACCGTTGGTGGTACAAGCTGGCTCATGTTTCGCAACGCTGGCGTTATCTCATACTTGCATCAAGAACTACATTGGATCTTCACCTCTTCTGTACCAATGGGGTGCCTGTAGCAGACATGTTAACACATCCATTGCCCTTGCCACTCACCATCTTTTATCGTGGTGATCGCACGATGACAGCAGAGGATGAACAGGGTCTGCTTTTCGCGCTCTCACACCGTGATCGAGTGCATCATATTGCCCTCGACATGCCAACCCCAAGTTTGGAGAAGATCATCCCAGCCATGGACGATCAATTCCCAATTCTGGAACGCCTGAGCATCTACTCTCTGACAGAGGAAGAGACCAGTTTGACGCTTCCCGTAACATTTCAGGCACCTAATCTACACCGGCTCAAACTGTGGTACACAGCCCTTCCAATAAGATCTCCGTTACTCACATCTCCATCGACCGGCGGACTTGTCCACTTGTCACTTGGCCAATTGGAGGTATCCCACAATCTGCCTACTTCCCCCCGAGTTATATGCTTTCACGGCTTTCACTCATGCCCCTGCTGGAATCGCTCACGATTGCATTCCACTCGCCCCTTCCGAAGCGCGATATTGTCAGGCAGCTATTGGATACGCCGATTCTGACCCACGTCACACTTCCTAACCTTCGCTTACTTTCATTTGGGGGTGTCAGCACTTATTTGGAAAGCTGTCTCGCCCAGATCAGCGCCCCCGTCCTCAGCGTGATAATTGTCGACTTTTTTAATCAACTCACCTTCACCGTTCCGCGGCTCTTCCAGACCATCCAAACATCAGAGAACCTCATATTCAACGCTGTTCACCTCGCATTTCACAGCGATTCCATTGCTGTAATCATGGACCCACATCAGAGACGGTGGGAACGCCCCTTGGACTTGCGGATCCCGTGCAGACAGTTTGACTGGCAGGTAGGATCAGGAATACAGATCCTCGTTTCACTTTCACCAGCGCTCTCTGTCGTGGAGGTACTTACGCTCCACTACAAGATGCACAATCCACTATCAGAATGGCACAACCAAGTCGACCGCGCACAGTGGCGCGAGCTTCTCAGGCTATTCATCAATGTGAAGGTTCTTCACCTAGACAACGAACTTGCCGAAGAACTCTCTGGTTCTCTACGTTCGGAGGATGGAGAGGTGACTCTGGAGATCTTGCCTAATCTGGAGGAGCTCACTTATTCCGGAGACGATGTTGGTGGAGCATTTACATCTTTCATAAATGAACGACAGGCAGCCGGCCACATAGTGCGCCTTGAATCCCGTCTTTGATAGCGATGCATCAAGGATTGCAAGGATTGTGTCAAATGGGAGCGCGGCAAGGAGCTGTTAATGGGCCTTCTTCTGTTAATGGCGAGGGCAGTAGCAGTGGGAGTAGTGGCGCGGGTGCGATGAGCGTGCAGTTCGGAGCGCAGGCTAAGGATGGCCCTGAATAGCTTCTGCAACTGATCCGGAATTCGGTCGAGACTGAGCGATTGGAGAGATATTCCCTCGTGTTTGTGAAAGGTGAGAAATGATAAGATCATGATGGTCACATTACAGCTCATGAAGTAGAAGTAACCCCACAGACAAAAATGCACGGAGGGGATGTAATAATAGCATTATGGGAAAAATACGTCGACTGCGCATTTAGTTCGGAATTGATGTAGAAGAGGCGGTATGGCAAGTTTTCGAGGTCGCTGTCGCTGCCACAAGGCTTGAAGGTTAGCAAATTCGTCATTGACTAATTTCGCTTTCGTCTTATAGAATGAGAATATTAAAGCGAACATGGCCAATGAAGCTGGTGAGCCATCGACCGATGCAGTACCCCCGCTCTCCACTTTCCGTTTTTCCTGCTTCTTCTCTACGATAGAAAAGCATCAACATCACCAAAGTCTCACCACATATATAAAAATGCGTTACCCCATACGGCAACACTCCGCTCCCACTCCTCCTTTGCACGCGAGAATCCCTCATCTGCAGCCGCCTTGAGTTCCGTCAATAGTTCATCCTGCCGTTTCACCAGGAGCGCCATATGCTCAGGAAAGATTTGCCGTTTGATAAGTTTCTACACCCTCCACATGTGAGCATGTAAACAGTCTCGGGACAGAAAGTGGGAACCCAACTGACACTCATGGTAAATCGGTTGTATGGGAATATCCGTGGCATCAAATTGAAAAAGTTGTCATTGTATTCATTCAATTTGATTGCCTTGAGCGCAACCCCTCTGAGCACCGGTCGAATTCCTGGCGGAAATTTCCCTTTCGGCTCCCAATTCTCTACCAAACACATTCATGTTATGCGCACACGAACGTACCCATATATAGATCGGCACACACCTTTCGAGATGGCTGCCTTGAGCTCCTCGATGGCAGCTTCCAGATCGGGATGGAAAGGGAGCTACGATAGACAGGTATTCAGAGGAGAACAGCCGACAAAACGAAATGCGAATATAAGCTATACGTACGATGTCTACTACCCGTCGCCTCTTCTTCCCGTTCGGGCTCTCCGCACCTCTCGTGCTCGTCCTGCGCTTCTCACCGGTCTCCTCCCCGTCGGACAAAAGCGCAATCGAAACGTCCTTCATGTTCTGCAGCTGCGGTTGCGAATGATTGCTATGATTCACTGAATGTGGGTAATTGCTCGGACCCGCGATAGGCTCAGGCGCGGGTAGCGCCGATTTCTTCGACTTTCGTTTCCGATGTGACTTTTCCTTGAGCAACGCCACCTCGCCAGAGAAAACGTAAAAACCCTGCTGCTTCGTCTGTGCGATAAACGTGCGCTCGTCGATCGCGAGTTCAGAATCGTCGATGAACGGATCCGTCAGGTCGTAGTACTCCGTGCCCAGGTCCTTTTTCTTCTTCTAGAGAAAATACGATGCGATTAAAAAGGGGAGTGTGCATACCGCATATACGCATTTCGTACCTTCTTTGCCTTCTTCTCTCCGCCACCGTCGGTGCCCACACCAGATTCTGGAGCGCCCTCACCATCGCTCTCGCTTTCGTATCGCTTCACAGCCGGTGGTGGAGTTGCGGGCCGCTGTCCGGTCGCCTTGGCAAGTACAGCTACATCCACTTCATAGTTTTCGGGACCACCGAGTTTAATTTCTAGTCGTATTGTCTGCATTGGTGGTGGCGGCACTGGGGGAAGTGGCGATGGCGATGGGTATCGTGCACGTGCTTTGGTAGACTTTGACTTGCCGGAGGCTGGTTTACCTTTACCCTTGCTATCCGTCGTAATTTTTGAGGGGACGTCTGTAGGTGGGAGATCATCGGGGCTGGCACTTGGGCTGTCATCGTTGTCTGGGGCGATGGGAGAGACGTGTTGAGAGTCCGAAGGAGGGAGGTCAGGAAGTGATGGGGAGGTCACGGGAGCAAGCAGAAGCAGACTTTTGTTCAAGCATCTCAATGTCAGAGTCCATAATTCTGTGATCAATGAGTGACACCCCAAAGCGAGGATAAACCGTTGGGAAGGGGGAGGGGGGAATATTGATGGGATGACGCACATGGAAGATATCGAGGGAAACTTTGTGAGGAGGAAAGTGTGTGGGATATTTAAAGCGGGGGGGGGTAGAGGGTAGATAAAGCGGTAGCTGGACAGAGAACTAGAAAGAACAGTGCAGGAGAATATTCCAAAAAAGGAAAGTTCGGGGAGGGGTTGGGGTGTCTGACGTGTCTCTCTCTCTGTGGAGGGAAACTGAGCCGTCGAGAAAACGAAAACATGGCCCGTGCGCAGGAAATTAGTACACTATCCTACCTATCCGGTATACGTATCAACTGGTTACCAATCCAATCCAATCTCATCTATCTGCGCTGACACCTAAAATTTCCATCCCCGCTTCCATCATTCTCGTCTTGATATCGCCATCATCAGTAAAGACTTATGAGAAAAAAAAAGATCGAGGTGTGGTCTACAGATGTAAGCAAAAACCGGGCCACGGAACCGAAATGCTGTTCTTCGAGCCTTGGTTATTATATAAATTACTGTACTCCTATCACCTCAAAGCCTATCATGACAGACAACTCATCAATGCATCAATCCTTGTCCATAAGTTTTAGTACGCGGGCCTCGGGGCTCGGTTCATACATAGCAGTGTCTGATTTTTCCCTCCTGGGAGACAGCATAGGCACGCATCATGAAGTAAGATTGACGAGATCGTTTTAACTTCACCACGAATTATCCCCTGGTACACCTCTCCGGACTCTATCGCAACGTATAATATTTTGCATTCATACATAGATGTACGATAATAGGGGCCCAAGAATCCCCTGTAGACTAATCGTGAAATTTTTGTGACCTCAATCAAAGCCCATCTACCCTTTCCGCCCCACGTCGTGATCATAGGTTGACACACCAGACGCCATCTCCATAGCGGACCGCACTATGATCGCGATACTTACAGTACAGCCTTAAAACCTGGGTCCGTCTTATTGACCCATTTTGCTGCCTATCGGGACCGAGATGGCAGGACGGTCGTCTGTCGTCTGACGGCGGTCCAGACCTTTCCACAGCTGTTAGGTGGGAGAAACACAGTTAAAGTTCGTGCAGACGTCTTTATCATTGCACGCTGTGCACAGATTACAATCAGCATCGCCGAGTTGAGGGCATTGCAAGCTATACTGTACCCGGAGCCCGGAGATCTCAGTGGCTAACAGTGCCAGTGATTACGTCACGATCACGGTGGACTTGGAGTGCGCTGGCATCGGACCCTTTCTTCGACCGACTTCTGAATACACACTTACCGTAACCCAGTACTGTAGTACTAGCGCACGGATAGGCTCATACAAAGTGCGTATTATCAAACCTATGTACGCATGACTGACAGATTACACCAATCACCGGAGAGAAATAAATATCCGGGTGTCGTCACTGACTCACTGTCGTCTCGTGTCAGATGTCAGACGTTCTCGGACTCTTTCATGGAAAGCCTCATAGCGAGGTGGTAGCAACCCCCTCAAAGCTACCAAATAATCAGACTTTCGTTCCTTTCGTCATCGGGTACACCTGGCCCATGATATTGCTTGCGAGCGATAACAGTACGTTGCGCATATCGTACTCCTTAGACTACCTTCCCCGTTGAGGCCATTTCCCGAGCTCGTGCAAAGGTCGCCTTGACCACGCGTTCTAAAAGCTCACCCGTTGATAACCCCCGGTATATCTGGCCCTCGCCATGCTGTTCTAACTGTTCAGAAAAACAGCAAACCGTCATGCGCTTGTAATCTTTGGTCGTATTGGACGCTCTAAGACGACTAGACTGTACACAGAAACCGAATGAAAACTATCGGTCATACCTCGAGTTTGGTGGCTCTATGCTCTACTGGACACGACGGTCAAGAAGGAGCCACGATGTCCTTTTCGCAACGCAAGATGTGATAGAGTCCGTTGACTGTTGTCCTGGATACTCGCGTATGCACCACGTTTGAGAAGGAGAGCTGAGCGCTGAGCTCCTACTATCTAATTTTTTTATTCTAAGTAACTAGCAGTGATTAGATTATTATGAATAAAAAGCGCTTTCAGAAAAAAAAAAAAAAAAGGCGGGTCAATTTCATTTCAGGATCATTGATTGCTCAACAAAATCATACTATCATACCTAGGCTACTATACCTAGTAAGCAAACAATACTGATACCCTGCGCGACCCCCGACGTGTAGACAGAAATGAGTCTGAGGCTGGAACGAGGGGGCAGGACCATCGTACGCTGCGGTCGCCTGTCTAACTGTTGGCCGATGAGCTCATTGAGCCACCTTTCGTTTCGTGGTTATCTCAAGTACAAGAATGACACGAACAGAACCAAGACCTTGAGATCTTAAGATCTTCTGGTCCGCCGGTAATTGTATGAAATCGTGAGGACGCAATACACCGGGCAGCATAGCAACCTATAAAGCTGGGAAATGTTGGTACAGTATTGCTATGGAGAATCGTCTTCGTACTGTAGCTCCCTCATGCTGACGTAAAGAATGCGAGGAATAAGAGGAATAAGAGCTACAAAGCTCGTTGGGTTGTGCTGCCTTGGGGACGAGAAAAAGTGAAATGAGGATGCGATAAAATGCAGTTGAATAACAAGGTGCTTTGTTCGGAATGCTTGAGCGATTCCACTTTTGATAATTCGGTCCTCTCCAGCATGTTAGTAGTCTTGCATGGCATGCACAGTAAGGTGAAGATAGCTACTATACTTGCGGAACCTAGGGCGCAGATTTGTTTTCCAAATTTGGCCAATGTTGTTCATAGTTTCATACAGTTCCAGACTTGTCTGATGATCGGGGCCTAGCAATGGCGGTGCACCCCAATTGAACGACATTCCTGCCTCGTACACTCTCAAACAGTTGTTATGTCCCGTACACAACCTACCACTGCGTCCAGTTCTTCCTCCAAGTCCTCCAATTTTCAATCCATTTTCGATGCTGCCTTGAAGGCATACGAGAAGAAGACCAAAAAAAACCTTCTTACGCATCCGCTTGCCACACAACTACATAGCTGCGACACTGTCTCTGCCATTCTTTCGGTACTTCAAGACCAAGCACAAATCGTAGATCAGCGTCGAAGTCGCGATGAGAGATTAACAAAGTGGTTAATACCAACAGTAAATGTCCTTTATACATTTTCCGCTACTCTCGGTGAGGGCCTTGGTCTGGTAAATCTCAACTGTCCAATTCTCTCTCAATCGTTTATGATCTGAAATGTATTTTTAGGTATTCTCTCCTGCGAAAGTCATTTTTGCGGGTTTCGGTGTTCTCCTTTTGGTGAGCGAATCATTCTCCGCATACTTTTGTGTCGATCCTTCTGACACCCAGTCGGTTAGGCAGCTAAGGACGTCGATGCGAGTCAAGGTGTGCTCGTCGATCTTTTCGAACACGTGGAAAATTTCTTCAAGCGGCTCGAGTCTCACACTGACATGCGGCCATCTGAGGCAATGACGGATATTATTGTGAAGATCATGGTGGAGGTGCTTTGTATTCTTGCGATTGCGACAAAGGAGGTCAAGCAAGGTCGAGCGAGTAAGTTGATCTATCAACTACATGTGACTGACGACTAATGTTCCGTTTAGAAGCATTTGTGAAGAACCTCACAGGTCGGAACGACGTTGGAGATGCGCTCAAGGGGTTGGACAAGCTTACCCAGCAAGAGGCTTGGATGGCAATAACGGAAAACTTGAAGGTCTCACACGACCTTGCAGTGAGGCAGCTCCGACAGGACCTTCAAAAGTGGCTCTCCCCCCCGGATCCATCCAAAAATCACAATATTGCCCGGAAATCTCACCACCAGGGCACAACCACGTGGTTCTTCAAAACCAGTATCTATGAGAAATGGAAGTCGACTCCTTCCCTCTTGTGGGTACACGGAAAACGTATGCTATCCCTACTTCCTACCGCACTTCACCTGACGACTTCCTGTCCTTGTAGCTGGCTCTGGAAAGAGCATCCTCAGGTTCGTTTTTTTTCTCAGCTATCGTTACCTTGACTGAAGAAATCGATCAGCTCTGCAATTATTGAAGATATCATGACCCTTTGCAATGCGGAATTAGCTTCGATGGCCTATTTTTATTTCGACTTTCGTGATGAAGACAAGAAAAATCACCGGAACCTGTTACTATCCCTTCTCATCCAGCTTTTTTCTCAGTCCGATATACATTGTGACATACTCTCCCGCCTTCATTCTACCCATCACAAAGGTACACAAACACCCAGTGATGATGCATTGATGAAATGCCTGACAGAGATGATCTCATTACCTTCTCAACTCCCTGTTTACCTTGTGATGGATGCTCTCGACGAGTGTCCGGACAATTTTGGCATGCCATCTTCGCGAGAGCAGGTCTTGGACGTTATAAATCACCTTGTGGACCTAGATCTGCCAAATTTACATGTCTGTGTGACAAGTCGACCCGAGGCCGACATACAAGCGACAGTTGGACCACTCACATCCCTCCGACTCTCGCTCCATAAACAAAGTGGCCAAATCAAAGATATTGCCGATTACATCAACTCTGTGGTTTATTCTGATGCAAAGATGCGGAGATGGAGGAAGGAAGATAGGAAGCTGGTTGTCGAAACGCTCTCTGAAAGGGCTGATGGGATGTAAGTGGTTATCTTCCCATATCAACGATATCTGCTTATATGTTTATAGGTTTAGATGGGTCTACTGTCAACTTGAAGCGCTACGTCACTGTCTTCCGCCGAGTGTTCGGGGCATTCTTGATGAATTGCCCAAAACGCTAGACGAGACGTATGAGCGTGTGTTGAGGGACATCAATGAG
>QFDX01006469.1:0-18704 GCA_003315875.1 Lactifluus piperatus | reverse complement strand
TGATCTTCTGTGTTTGCGCAGCAGCCAAACGACACCAACTGTTACTGTATATCGTGAGAGCTGGATATTCTATGGAGTAGTCGTCACGGTGATACGAGATGTGATCAAAGTCCCCTTGCAATGTGGGAATCCGATTCAAACGATCGAAGTAGCACATTACTACCATTACCAGCCATGCACAGTGCGTTATCCTTATGAGTCATAATGCGTACTAGCGCGAGGGATACTCAACAAGGCAAATATGTCAATCTGATGATCCGTGGGCCACGCAGATCTTGTAATTCCAGGTAGTGTCAGGAATTCCGCCACCAAATGGTAGACTGTCCGCCCGACATGAATGCGTGATCTGCACGGGCTGTAGACGTATGCACAAGTCATAGCGTGCTGCGACAGAAATCTCGAGTTAGACTTTTTAGAACAAGCACTCGCCTCATCAGATCCCAATGATGGGATGCATGAGGAGACTGGGCCAACGGATCTGCGGCGCCGCGGCGGACTCGGAAGTCTTCTGTTTTCCCAACTTTCCAGAAATGATGCTTTTCCCATGGCCATAAGTTAGTTCCTGCACTTTCACGACGGCACGTAGAGTAAAATTCCACTCTTGGTTGAGCGTGTTTGACAACGTGATTATGGATGCTGTAGTTCTGCGCCGTGCCTGGTTCGCGTTGTCACACCTGAGTGTGACATGCGGCATTACGCACTCCGCCCCACCCAAACTGGGCACTCCACTCCCCCAAAAATGGTTTATCTTTTGTCCTCACAAGATTTCATATTTTTGCATGGAATATGCTCCGACAAGGGTCGAGGTGAACATACTAAAGACGAACTCTAAGTACAGTGAATCATGAGATATTTCATGAAACGCGAACCAGTGGTGATGCGAACCACTAGTTGACGATAACTTAACTTAGTATAATATATTAATATGGAATAACAAACAAAAATTATTATAAGCAACCCTGATGGGTGCTTCAGACACATTGGTTACACTACAGAATTCTTTTTTTGGGTTGTACAACACCGAAAAGCTTGACAAGGCCAAGTGCTAGGTTATTTCAATCATAAGATTGTATTATTTTTACGCTGAGGATGTTCTAAAATCCCGAAGTCCACAAGTTGCAAATTAATATTAAAATTTTAAAGTAGAAATTAGTCATTAATTTGATATAAAATATATAAATTCCAGTCAGGAAGGTGTATAGGAGTATTGGTCCATGGAAGGACTAAAGACAGGGCTAGGATGGGAATGAGATAGGTAAAATGAATCGCAGAAAGCAAAAAGCAAAAGGCAGGTAACGTGATCGGCCCGACGCGCCACCACCTCACGTGGTCCCTCCCTGGCGCGTGATACGAGCGCAAGACCGAGCGCCCCTTCCGCCCCAAACGTACGCCAAGAAACCGCAAGCTCGCACAGCAGCGATACGTTCCCGACCAACTTCAGCCCCTTTCGCAACCAGATACCACTTCCTTTTGAATTTCACGGCTCCATCCTAATGGCGGAAGAACAACTATCATCAGATGTTTCAGAAAAACTGGTGCAATAAAACCCACGTTGCATCCGAATTAATAATGACAAAATTGCAGTGGCCGTTCTCCTGGTCAGTCTCGTCTTTCGAAGGAATTTCATTGAGGCTGATGGAAGCGCCGCTCATTGAAGGTGACTGTAAAGCTCTAGATGCGGTAAATGCCGATACTCTCACGGCTGCGGCAGGGTGAGAGTCTCGTTCAACGTATGCAGGATCCACCATGCCTGTGGAGGAGGGGTGGTCGCGAAAATAGATCCGATTATTGAGAGTGACAAAGAGTGTGTTGGAATACCTTAACGTTTGGTGGGAATGAGACATGCGGGCAAGGTACAAGTGCGACTTACAATTTCCCAATGATCGCCGTCCTTTGGTTGACATCAATAAGTCTCAGGCTTGGGGATATGAGTAGAATGAGAGAACGTACGGGAAAGTGAAGTATGTCTCATTCTGTGAAGACAGTTTAACATGTCCGCCGTAGAAAATGTTGTCGTTGAAACTTACCGGGTAAGCAATATAGAGGACGAAGGAAATAATAGCCACACTGGCTACCTGGAAGTGAGAGGAAAGTTCACGGGGTGTCATTCGAGAGTAACGTACCAGTTAGCACGTTTGTTTCAACGGTAAGCCGGACCACGCGTGGTAAAACGTAATTCGAATATCGACCCCCATTCGAGTTTCTTCGCATTTGGCTTAGCTGTGAATACAACCGGTTAACGGTTAACATTCTGAAAGACCGGAGGTGTGATGACATGCCAGCCATAACATTGTTACTGCGATCAGAATGTCCGCTAATGCACTTGTAATCAACCATAGCTAGTGCCGAAAAGGATGAGCAGGGAAGCATGGTGGTGAGCCAATATAACTGAAAATGCATACATATTGAGTGAGCTTGACAACAGAAAAGGTTCCAAGTATAGCAGACTGCCAGTGAGGCTAGTGTCAGATATGGCCTTTGTTTAGAATGATAAGGATACTTACCTTGATCCCACCCCATGCTGCTCCACCCGCTTGTATTACAGCAAGCTTGGTGTATTTGAACAGTGGTAAGCATGAGGAAACAGTGAAACACGAGGACATTTACATACAATGGCAATAATCAGGGAAAGCCACCATGCCTGCTTGTGCAACATCCAGATCCGGTAGCAGTAGAACCCTTGCACGATGAGCGATATGATCGCGTCTAAAGTCGGATTGCCTATGGCACCGAAAGTAGATTTCTTAAGCTGGTTTAAGTTGCCGAATCCAGCCATGAACCAGTAATAGATTTCAACGCCCGTCAGAGCCGTCTGGGAGGTCTCCAGAAGAAAGACAAAGCAGGCTGACCAGAGTTCTTCTATCAACTGCGCTGAAAAAATGGAACATGTTTGAGACCCACCCAGTGCCTTTAAATATCGTTTATCGTCTGGAAAGTTGTAGCTGTACACGTCTGGCGTTCAGTTAGCGGGACATGCGGACGACTATAAGCAGTAAGGAAACCCACAGGTCTGGACACAAAGAACGCCATACAGTGCCCACTGAAGCATGGCACCAAAGAGCTAGTCATATTAGTGAACACACCACTAGGCGAATGATCCAGAAAGCTGGGCATACAATTGGGGCAGTTCTAGGGACAAGGTTAGGAGATGGACAGATTCATTGTAGGCTCAGTTGTCGGGCTCACACTTTGACAATGTCCGGAGGAATCGAAGAGGATTCGGCCATTGCGAGGCTAAGTGATATCACAAGATTAGAATAGTCTCCGATAGCGTGAGGGAGGCAGGATTGTGGAGGGGAGGTGTAGTTGGTTGGGTCTGTATTTATAGCTATCATCTTCTGGGTTTGCGCAGCAGCCAGACGACAAGAAAAGTCATAGTATATCGTGAGCGCTGGATCTTCTATGGAGTAGTCGTCACGGTGATGCGAGATTTGGGTAGATCAAAGTCCCCTTCGCAATGTGGGGATTCGATTCAAACGATCGAAGTAGCACATTACTATCACTACCAGCCATGTACAGCGCGTTATCCTAGTCAGTCATGATGCGTACTAGAGCGAGGGATACTCAACAAGGGAAATACGTCAATCTGATACAGTAATCCGTGGGCCACGCAGATCTTGTAGTTCCAGGTTCCAGGTAGTGCCAGGAATTTCGCCCCCAAATGGTAGACAGTCCGCCCGCCATGACTCGGAATGCGTGATGAGCGCCGTGATCTGCACAGGCTGTAGACATATGCCCAAGTCATAGCGTGCTGCGACAGAAATCTCGAGTTATACTTTTTAGAACAAACGCTCGCCTCATCAGATCCCACTGATGAGATGTATGAGGAGACTGGGCAGACGGATCTACAACGCCGCGGCGGAAGTCTACTGTTTTCCAACTTTCCAGAAATGATGCTTTGCCTATGGCCATAAGTTACTGCACTTTCAGGACATAGAGCGAAAATTCCACTCTAGGTTCAGCGTGTTCGACAAAGTGATCATGGGTGCTGTAGTTCTGCCGCGTCACTCGCCTTCAGCGTGTCAGCTTCAGCGCTTATCGAGCTTCAGCACTCGACTTAACAGAATTTTATTAATAAGATATACCGCGGAAGGCAACCAACAGGCCCGGGAAATTGGTGGCTCCATAGGGGTGCCGCGACCCTTTCCAGAAGAGGACTCTCATTCCCGTGCCCGCCCCCCTCCGTCTACCTTGTACACAGCTGACCAACACATTATTCTGTGATGCCAGACCACTGACAGGCCTGACAACGCCGCTGCGTGCAGGGTGATACTGTATGTGACGTGCAGGGTGGTATGTGACATCGTTTCCAACATCCTACTTCGCCCACCCTGACACCATACTCTGGGTCCCAGGCACAGCGAGCTTAACCTGTGGAACTGCCTTCATGAAATCGCATCCGATGCGACCCCAGTCACAGCCCCAGTCTACCACCTCACAGCTCTTTCTATCACCGTGACTGTGCTCCAAGACAATGTCCGGCATCAAATTCTATCCGAATGGGAACAAGTCTGGCTAGAAGACCCACGTTGAGACCCCACATTACGGGCCCTGCAACACCTTGCCAACCCCCGGAGTTCATGCAGGGAATTGTGGGTTTTGCTCAACCAGTATTTTGCACCGCAACTAAGCTACTCACTTAACATACTGTCACAGGCGAATACAACGCAAGTCACTGCCCACATGCCCCAGATCCACACGGCTGCCAATGCAGGCGAACCGACATTCAGACACCAACCCATGACATTAACAACTCCCCCCTCTTCGAGGTGGCATGTGTCCGATGGTTAAGACCCACCGCCCCAACCCTCTCACCAAGCATTCTCTTTAGCACAAAGGCAAGTGGTTCAGCCCTTGCCAATTTCATCGAGAAAACCCAAGCTTCGTTGCATCGGCCCCAGATGCCCAGATCCCCCCTCACCCCCCCGAAGGCCACCGCTGAGCACCTTGGGCAATCACCCCAATTTAGTCACACCCACGACTTAATCCACATCCCACCCCTTAAATACTCCCATCAGCCACCAAGGTCATTTTAGAGTGCTAGCTAGCTAATCAACACAAGCAAGCGCATCTTTGTTCCTTGTAAACATGTAGCGCTATACAAATGCAGATTCTAGGAAAAAACACGCTAGAGGTACCAACGAGAGCAGACACGAGGATCACGGGGATTTTTTTCCGTGTACGTATTCGAAATGCCTAGCGGGATCCTTCTTTTAGTGTATAAAATTTCGAAAGCCACATCCTCGTACACCAACTTGGCGCCTATCTGCATAAACCGTAGCCAATAGTAGATGGACTCGGCACGCGATGGTGGAAATTTTTTGATCGAAAATACGCCTTGGTTGCATGCCGCGAACAGAAACACCGTTTAATAAGGCGTTCGCGTGGCTGAACAAGCATTTTTTGAGTGGGAAGCCGAGCCAGATAATTGTGCCTGCGAGGTGAAAAAATCCCCAGTTTGTACCAATAACTTTCAAAAATTATCTCGCCCTGATACCCATTGATTGTAGTGAACGACTATGGATCGAGTGTCCCCAGGTGAACTTGCCGCTAAATTTCCATAAAAACTTCCCTGGCATTGGAGTGATGAAATCATAGAAACGAGGTAAGATTGCAAACTCAGTGTCGGTCACATGACCAGTACAGGTATTCATCTGATCGCGTAGGGATTGCCTCGCCTGCGAATCGCGCTGCTCTACATCAACAACGAGCGGCACTGCTAGCAATGAGACAACATATGGTGAGCTTCTCGTGACGATCACATTCTCAGGAGAGCAGTAAACTACATCTTAGGCTACTTCTGGCTTTCAAGAATACTGTCGAACGTTCTGGCACGCGTGGGTCACATCCTTGTGTGCGGAACCTTCACTCCCTTTTCCACCCGAGTGAGGTCGAAGGAGGCGAATGGCGTTGGCGGCGACGATCATAATATGTGCATACGAAATAGAATAGCCAGGGGTTATTTTTACGTCCAACGCATCTCAAGTATGTATTCGACGCAGTTGACATTTCTACTTAACAACGCCAAACTCGCATGGCCCTCTGTCTTCAAAACTTTTATATCCCATCACTAATCCTCATCGCCATTCCTTGTTTCTCACTGACTTTACTACCTGATAGAGTGATTCTCAACGTCCATCTCGGCCCCCAGTCTTTGGCTTTCTACACTCTACTATGCTCTTCCATCCTATTCTCCTGGCTTCGGCAAGTTTGCCTCTTTTGCCTGTATTGGCTTTGCAAAGCCATTCTTTTTCCAAGAGGGGCCATATCGATGCTTCCCGGCAAGTAAAGGGCCTTCTACGTTTACTACAGCTACTGACATTAATTTTCAGCTCATTTCTCTCACGTCGAGCCGGCACTGAAGGCTGTATCTCCCCAGAGCCGGCTAATACCATTACGGACCGCATGAACAATGCCCTCCGCTCATCTGGCCCTAATTTTATTCTACAACTTTGCCCTGGTGCACAATACATGATTCAGGCTCCAATTGTGTTCGCCGCTCCGAACCAGGAGATTAGCACGGTGGGCTATCCTACGGACAACACCAGGGCGACCCTTAAGGTGAATGGGCCAGTTGTAGATGGAAAGGGCCACACGACCGCTGTGGATGGTACTTGCGGCAACTGTAGCGGAGTCAAGCTGCGCAACATCCAGGTGACTAATATCACTCCGAAAATGTCAACTCTCATTCCTTTTCTGTAGATCGACGGTTCTCGTGCGGGACCTGCTACTATCTCTGGTGGGGCAAATATAGAGATGGGCGGTTCAAATTCGAAACAATTGATCGAACACGTGCACTCTTCTAACCCGCGCGGTTGGTCCTGCCTCCACATAGCCGAGGGTGCTTTCGACTGCAATAACGTCATTGTTCAGAACAATGACATCGGCCCTTGTGGATCGGATATTCCTATGAATTGGGCCGATGGCATCAGCGTCGGCTGTCGGTCTGCCATTGTCCGCAACAACTTGATTAAAGACCCGACGGATGGTGGTATCGTTTTGTTCGGATCGCCCGGCTCGCTTGTGGAAAACAACACCATCTGGGTTGTCAAAGTGGGCTACTGTTTGCCAATTTATTCCATCTTATCCCAGGCTAATAACCTTGCTAGAGCACCTTACTTGGCGGCATAAACATGGTAGACGTGACGCCCTGGGGTGGGGATTATACGGGAACAATCGTGCGGAACAACACTATCATCGGAGGCTTAGCCACAGACTCAAGGTCCGCCAATAAGTTGGACGGCGAGAATGTGGATGATGTTTTCGTCAAGTCCGTCATCTCCGAACAAACCCGTGATTGTTTTTTTCTGACTGCTTGTATAGAGTTGGCATAGCCATTGGGCCCAAGACGTGGTTCGGCGACCATTTTGGCGCGAGCGTCAGCTATTCGGGTACCGTTCTGGGTAATGCTTTCACTGGTGCATTTGGTTATGCCATGGCCATCACATCCGCTCGTAACTTCACTGTGCAGAACAACGCCTTGTTCGGTAACACGTCCTTCATCGGGTCCCGAGGGCCAACTTGTTCCACTTCCGACCCGACGCCAGCAAGTGCTCCCTTTATCATCAACTGGGCAAATGTGACGTCGTCTAACATTCAATCTGGGTTTCAATCTGTGCAAGACGCCAAGGGGTTGACTTGTATCCAGCCTCCGCACGGTGGCGATGTCTGGCCCTACGGTGGGAAACCTGACCCAAATAGCTTTACCCCGCCTATGTATTGAGCATGTCATAGCCACGCGAAGCTCACCATATGTTGTTTCGTGTTATTAGTAGCAGTGCTGCTTGTTGTCTATGTATTTACTGCTGTGGATAGATTGTTTTGCCTGGTGCATCGCATTAGAAGTCCGCATCACGCCTGTATAATTTCAGATTTATTTGTTGCTGTGGACACATTGTGTATCGCTGTGCGCTGTGGATGTGCGCGTCACGTCCTTGGACCTCTGTCACAGAGATGTACAGCTTTTAGCCTGTGAGTGAGGGGAATGGATGATCAATATCGATCAATATCGATCAATTCCCCGCCGCGACAGTCCAAGCTTACGTCATCTAACATATCAAGAATATTCCCAGGTGTTTAGCCTCCCCAAACCGGAGGCGCCGCTTTGAAATGGGTGGTGCGGCAGACATTAGTTTCCCAATCCTGCGGATAGGGGTTGGGTATTCCGAGAAATGAGGTAAAGGTGCGAGAGAGAACAAAAGGAGTTTACCGACTCGGATTGAGGAGTGGCTCTAGGAACGATGTGGGGACATCCTTGACATACACATATTTGTGGGGTGATCCGTGTCCAATGGAGCAGTGCTGCTAGACCTGCGACGAGTACAGAAACTGACTTGCAGAAATGGAAATCCAGGGGGGTCATGGTGGTCAGGATTCAGGACTTTGCAGCCAACTCTGGATTACATTGCAAAACATTCCCGTAGAGTAACGGCATATACATAACAGCCCGGGTTCACGACTTGTAGCGGTGTAAAATATAGTTCTTCAGATGGCCAAATAGGTAACCATGACAACTCTGGGAGTCCCATGGCTGCCCAGCGCTGCCCTCTTGTTCCAGTCCCAGAATGTGACTTTCGATGACCAGGGTAAGGTTCACGAAACCGGCAAATCTTAGCCGGTGGGACTCCGAGCCGGAAAGGGTTCGTCTACGTCTTAAGCCAAAGTCGCACGACTTCACCGCGTGCCTTGCGTTGCACTGGTAGCCGATCGCATCGTGAGGGAGAGAGGACTCGGCGGTGATGGTCGTGTGACAGGAGTATATTCGAAGCGGCATTGATGAACCGGTCGGGCCCGTGTACGTACGTTCTGCGCTGGCCAGTGCGGTGTTTGTGATGCCGGCGGTTGTGGCGCTGCGACCGAACCCACGCTTCTTTCTCATCTTGCGCCCCAGCATCTCATGTCTGCCCGTCTACTCCATCCCCACGCGCTTCCCAAGCACAAACTTGCCGCCTCATAGCGAAATCGCTCTTGCGTGATTAATGGAGAAGAAAGGGGGAGCTCGAGTTTGTCGGCATTGTCTGAATCAACCTGTGGCGTTCTCCCTGCACCAACAATGGACAGAAAGGCGGAGCTAGCCGAATACATACTCGTAATGCTCTGGAAGCAATGGACTGGTGTCCACCTCTATCATTCACCCAATTTACGTCTATGAGGACTAGAACAGGCGAAGCCAATCACACCCGCACCGTTGATACGATATTTGTTGCGCATATTTAGGCGCTACCCACACATTTATTTGTTACACAGTTTCCCATGTCCCAAATACGTCTCATATGTATTTGTATTCCCGTATTCCCTCATTTTGCTTGTGGGCTTGAGACGGTCATGCATGCAATGCCATTAGTAGCCGTGGGAAGAACCAAGGAATGACGAGGGACGGGGCTTCCCTGGACCTCATATAATTTCCGGAGGGCATCTCATCTGTATGCCGATAGACGAGGCACCAAAGACTGGATAAAGGCCAACATCAGGGGGATGTCTACACCCCCATTGGCAGTCCACATTCTGCCCGTACTGATGTATAGCCCGATTCGGTCCAACCAATCCGTATTTTTATCGACGAACTGACGCCACAAGTATCAAATGATAAATTACAGAAGAATCCTATGTGCCCAATTCAAATCGGTCAGAAGAAAGATGGGGAATGGTGATCACTGCTTCCCACCCTAGGAAGCTAAGCAGTCTCGTGCTCATCCTTGTTTTCCGTGACCTGTTGCACCAATCCGGATTTGAGTCCTGTCGGCGTGAATGCCGAGGCACTTGACATAGACCCGGTCAGATTTGGTTGGGCAGTGGCATCAAAGTGAATTGAGTTGTGAGTGGCAACTCTATGCTGCGGATTGGGGATAGATATCTCCTGCGAGAGTTGGGGTATTTCGATTGACCTAAAGAGAGTAAGCATGAAGGAAATGGGATATCAGTCGAGAATGGGTCTGGAATCAGTATTGGCACCACTGAGACGTACACGCAATCGGTGAAGGATCCGTGCTGGCATAGAGAGCGATACATGCGAGTTGCACCGATAGACCTTTTTACAAGTCAGAACTGCTGACCGTAATGAAGAGGGACGGAAGACGAACCCAATCGCGACTTGGAGAGGGGAGAAAGGATACTTCAGTCCAGTACCCGTTCGGGAAAGAATATAAGATCTCTTACCTGCTGGTAGGGTGAAAATCTTTGGGGGTCACTTGTATCAGCTGCCAATCGAAGGAAATGACGAAGGGATAAGTCATACAACATTCCAGGTATCTACCAGACATGGAACCGTTAGTGACTTGCTTGCACATGGTATTTCTAACACAAACCATTGATATTTAGAGTTAAGAGGACCTTTAAGTTCAAATTGACGTGAATAACGTATTATCAAGAAACTAAAACTGACTTACAACACCAGGCAATTCTGCAGTGGCCAGTAACACTATCCAGATGATACACTTGGCGGGTATCAGCATCCTGCACAAGAAAAAAGGCAGGGTACCACCTGGTGATAAAGAAGACGCCATAAAAAACCAGTCGGACACCCGCGAGCGAATCGCAGAAGTCCAATCAGCATGGCCACAAGGAGCATTATATCGACAGCCAGAATCACGGCAGTGTTGAGCAGAGACCTGCGCAAATGGAATACGAAGCAAATATTCTGAAACGAATTGAATTCGAACTTTTATGTTGAATTGTAAGTCTGGCAGCCCTGAATGAACCTAAACAAAGAGCGCACCGTTGACATGCCTTCGTAGATATAGGGAAGGTAAATCAGAACATGATATGTACAGATGGGGAGTACGAAACGTACTATATGTGTTCAGTGCAACACCAACTAACCATGAACCGACTGCAAACAGCGACACGGGCATTTTGTGATTCCATATCGCGATTCTGAAAGAACCAAGCGATGAGGACAGCCAGATGCAAACAGTGGTAGATATTACTTGCACGCGGACGACAATAGTAAGAGAGGCGAAAGCCCAACTAGTGTAAGCCAACGACTGCATAGGTTAACAATGCATTGAAAAGGAGTTGAAAAGCATAGAACGATTATGGTAACTCACAGCGACCATGATCCAGTGTGTCTGGGACAAGATGAAAGTAAATAAAAATCTCTCTAAAAGCCAAGAAAGTACAAGCCTCACTCGACACGGAATTATGTCACCGTTCGTGTTGACGAAGGACAGGATGAACAAAAGTAAAGCAGAGTAGCGGGTTCCAAGATACAGCTGCTTCGGGCTAGGCCATAGCAATAACACACAGCTACGATTGGCTTACCCAAATGGTCCATTTGTAGGGCCGTTTTCTTCTGAGGACGTCTAGTTCAAAGCCGGCAGTGAAAGCAGTCTCCCAGCTGATATTACTGTTAGCTGACATCCCGTGCTGGCCTTGTTGGATACGAGCATGAACGCACAGATAGAGACCACCTATGGCATGATTGAGCTTAACGAGAGTCACTATCACGGCTCTTTAGACGACACCTGGTTGACATGATAACAAGGGTACTCACCAAGATCTTGACTGAAGAGGATAGGACCAGTCGGGTTAACCATGTTGGTATTGCAGGCCGAGATGTAATTACGGTGCATTTCTGCGAAAAGTCCATATATATATAAGGTAACTCGAGGCCGCCAATGGGTACCCATGTGGTGGAGACCGCAACAGTGACAGTAAAGCGATGACACGGGTCATAGCAGTTGGTAATGCTTCGTGGAAGGTCAGTGTCGGATGAGTACGTAGTAAGGTTCAGTTTGAGGTGTTTTATCAATGAGTTTTGGTTCTAAGCTAGACAACGGGAGACAAACCAAGATCCTCTGTAGTACGTACGGGAGCGCTCAATGATCCCAATTCACCGATATTCATGGTATGCTGGCGTACCCACACCAAATACGTTATACCGCCATCGGGATACGTCCAATTACGGTACAGTTCCCACGCAACGATTTTCCAATTACGTCGGCTTATCAGGTTCGAAAATTTGAAAAATTCCGGCTAACGTACAAGCGGGCTTGATCGCGTCCTGAAGCGGTGGTGGCGTGCTGAAGCGTTGGATCACTTTCGGAACAAATCCAGCGCTTCTGTTCTGCACCCGACACATGCCCACACATTCAGTAGGTGGGGTCAGCCGCCCATGGTTGCACCCCTCTTGCCCAGCTCCATCATGTCCTCTCTCTACGGGTTCCTACGGCGAATCTACCAGGTACGTCCTTAATAACTGTTCCCCCCATCAAGTATCTTTTTTTCTGAAGTCGCTCTGTCCAAAGGTGGTTAACCCTCCCGTCCCGGATTCGCCCACCGAGTCTCCCTTGCGTTTCGGCATTCTCGGCGCAGCGAAGATAGCACCTTTTGGGATCGTCCTTCCGGTAAAAAATCACCCCGATGCAGTGCTGAAAGCGATCGCCTCGCGGGATCAAGGTCGTGCGGACGCATTTGCGAGGAAGCATAGTATTCCAAAGTCGTATGGGGGTCCGGGCGCATATCAAAGTCTGCAAGTGACTAATCCCATCAATACTAGTTTGCTGACCATGACATAGAATTACTGGACGACCCCGAGGTTGATGTGGTGTACAATCCGGTATGCAGCGCTTCTACTTGTTGTGAATAGGCAGCTTAAAGTTTGTATTGCTATAGCTGCCTGTTGGCCTTCATTATGAGTGGACTATGAAGGCACTCGCAGCAGGGAAACACGTCCTCCTCGAGAAGCCCAGTGCAGACACCGCTGAAGAGACGCGCAAGATGTTTGCTTTTGCTAAAGAGAAAGGACTAGTGCTCATGGAGGCATTCCACTACCGGTATGCCACAGATCTGATTGATAAAGTCCAGCGCTTACACCGGACAGGTTCCACCCTGCGACGCATCGCATGAAGGAAATTGTCGAGAGCGGCGAGCTCGGAACGCTAACGAAGATTGAGGCCAACCTTGCTTTGCCCTCTGTCTTCTTCAAGGATGACGACATTCGTATGATATACGATCTAGGGGGTGGTGCCATGATGGACGCAGGGTGTAAGTCCAGCATTGCAGTCTCCTGCGAGTCTCACTGTGCAGCTTCTCGTAGGCTACACCATGTCCGTCGCCCGGTATCTTATAGGTGCCGACCCTACGAAGATCATCAGTGCCAAGGCTGATGTACATCCAAAGTTCCCTAAGATTGATATTGGCACTACTGCCACCCTCGCTTTTCCCACACCGGGAGGGAGCATGTCCGCGGATGGGCTGACTGCGACCTTAAATGCACACCTCGGTCTCCCATCATGGTTAGGCCTCTTTCCGAGCAAGCCAAAGATCTCTGTGCGTGTAATTGGGACGCGCGGCTCTGCAGAGTTGTACAACTATCTTGGGCCCTGGATATATCACTACATTACTGTGGAGAGTTCAGAGCAGGAGGGTGAGCCATTGCGGAAGCGCACAGAAAAGCAGTACGGTGACCTTGGGTGGACCACGCAAGTATCTCTGTACTTCCTTATTATATCATTCTGATATCGGTGCTGTACGTGCAGGTATCGTTATCAGCTAGAGGCGTTCATCGACAAACTACGCGGCCGCACTCCTACGCACTGGTTCGACGCGCAAGACTCGATCACTAATATTGAGTGGCTCGAGGCTATTTACAAAGAGGTTAGTCACACCTGTTCTGTAGTGGGCGCTTCTAAGACTTTTTGGACTGGCAGACTGGTCTGGGATCTCGCCCGTCATCGACGGCGGACATTCTGGGAACGAATGGGACGACGAAGGACAAATACTAAGGACTGCCTGCATCACACGGAATTTGTTTTTTATTCTAAGAATGACTACTGCTATATACCAAGAATGAAATATGTTAAATAGAAGGAGATTATCTAACAATGCTGTAGCCAGCCTGGTAGGTCAGGGAGTGAGGCAAACATTGCGGTTATGCGGTTATGCACATCCCTGATGGAGGAAGTTAGTGCGGGAAACCTCCTTACTAAAACAAGCCAGTTGTCCGGGTCGGTCCCCTTCTTTTTCGGAATGTTCCGAGGCACTTGCCCGTCGGCCCCCTTCTTGCGTTTATCTTACGGCTACAGTATCAGATATCCTTCGTGAGTCTCCGATTAACTCGGAACTCCCTTGGGCGAAACTCGCTGGGGGAATGGTGTCCACTTTTCCCATTTTACCTGGCCTGTGCTGTAGCTGCGTGGGTCCATTGGATAGTGCTGATCTGGTGGCCATAGTACTTTGAGGTCATTCCTTTAGCCAGGAGTGTGCAGATGGTTTCTAGTGGATAAAGGAGCTAGTGCCTTTCAGTAAAGGTGGGGCATGGGGTGAGAATACATGCACGTGGGCATGTGCCATGTTGCTGAGGTTGCTGCGGTGGGATAGAGGGTTGCGGCAGGGCAGCGGTTGTAGAACTTAGCCATTGGGATGGCTTGTGTTGTTGTGTGAACGAAGATGTATGCCCAAAGCAGGGTACTAGATGTGAAGACCTACTGATTAGATTCTAGCTGGGTGCATTATGCAGGTTAACATAGTTGGGCCGGTGGGATCGAAGGTGTGAACGTGGAGGCCTCTGGCATTGCAGCGCATCTCATCTCCTTGCCGTCTTCTCACTTACCTCACCTGTACAGTAGTACGAACGTTTCCTATCCGGTCAGCGACTTTGGTACCGGGGCCGGGACCGGGGTAACAGATGGTAAACATTAGAGGTATACGTGGCGCCGGTAGGACCGTGGGAAGCGTGTGAAAAACTGGTCCGTAGCTGTGTGTGACTGTATTATATAATCATAAGGGCTGTGTGTGACTGATATTAACACAACACTTATAACGACGACAACGACAAGCAAATTCCTTCACTTGACCTGTTCCTCACATCTCTTCCGACTTTTCTTCGTTCTCGTGGGTGTGAGTCATCTTGACACTTTCGCCTAGTCAAATGACGTCCCACGCTCCACCTCGGCTTTCCTCACATCCCCCCCATCAATCATGGCGCCAGTTCGACGAAAAATCCCCCGCAATAAACCCCCTCAGTTCGACCCTCAAGATGATTCCAACCCGTGGCTGGCTGGCCGGCACTACAATGGAGACCCTCCCGATGCATCGTCACAAAAACAGTGACGACACGGACAAATGGAAGGGTTCACCACAGCACAACTTGAATTTCCTTACTGCCTTGAGGCAAGCTATTCGTAACATCCTTCGGTCATCCGAAGTTCTCCCCAACACCACGACAATGTCACGCCGTGCTAGTAGTCTCTCCATTGGGCGACCATTATCTCGTGCCTCCCTTTCTTCCTCCCCCTTGCCCACCCTCCCTTCACCATCAACTGTACGCTTTGTGCTCCTCTGTGGGCTCTGGTATGCTTCATCAGCATTATCATCTAACACGGGGAAAGCGATCTTGAACCAATTTCGCTACCCTGTCACCCTCACCTTTGTGCAGTTTGGCTTTGTCGCAGGTTACTGCCTACTTCTCATGTCTCCTCTCTTTCGGTTTACACGGATGCGCCGGCCAACTCGAGCAATCTTGAGGGATACGCTACCAATGGGCTGCTTTCAAGTCGGTGGTCACATATTCTCGAGCATGGCAATATCGCGTATTCCTGTCAGCACGACACACACCATCAAGGTACGCCGTCATGTCACTGTCTCGTGTCAAATATAAATTACTTCCTCCAGGCCCTGTCGCCTTTGTTCACCGTTGCCGCTTATGCTCTCCTGTTCGGAGTGCGGTACTCTGCTAAAACATATATATCCTTATTACCTCTCACGGTTGGCGTGATGCTGGCCTGTTCATTTGACGTGTCCGCATCCAACACTGTCGGTTTGTTATGCGCGTTCGGATCAGCTATCGTTTTCGTATCGTCGAACATTTTATTCAAGAAAATCATGCCTACTGGTTCCTCATCTTCTCATCACAAACTCGACAAGTTGAACCTGCTCTTCTATTCATCTTCGATGGCATTTCTCCTTATGGTCCCTATTTGGACCTTCACAGACCTTCCATTGCTCATGGCAGCGCGGGCGGCAGAACCTGACCACATCACCCATCCTGCACAAGGACACAGTGCCACCCACTCGGTCGCATACTACACCTTTCTTAACGGAATAGTCCACTTTTCACAGAACATTATCGCTTTCATTATCCTCGCCTCTGTATCACCCGTTACCTATTCAATTGCGTCCCTCTTCAAACGGGTTACAGTAATATGCATCGCCCTTGTTTGGTTCAATCAACACGTCCACCCTATCCAGGGTATCGGCATTGGGCTGACCTTCTTGGGGCTGTGGATGTACAACGATGCCAAAGGCGACATTGCCCGTGGGGAGACGCACCGACGTGGTGTTGAGGCAGTACGGGAAGGCGCATTACCGTCCACACGCTCAGAGGAACGCATCCTTAATGCAGTTGCGAATATTTCGCCAACTCTAGCGTACGAACGATCGACGCCAGAGCTGAACGTGGCAGTATCGAGTGCGCGTCCTCAAGATGCATACTCACCACCGATTCGTTCCAAGGTGCACGCCCCCCTGCATATCGACATTGGTGCCCCGCCGCGTAAGGGCAACTTACCGTTACCGGCACCGTATCCTTCACCACCGACGTCTTTGGACGAGCCACCAATGACGGCTGCGCTAACCGCAGCCTACGTGCGCGCATAGTATCTATTAATCAGGCCGAGCAATGCTATGCATCATAGCCAGTTGACGGGACATCCATGCCACGGAGTTGGATATGGACCATATAATGTATGAAGGGTAGTTTCTTTCTTCTCTTCAACACGCACTATCAACTATTCTTCATCACGATATTACCATAGACTGAGTAACGAGGTCGAACATTTTAGAGCGAAAGCGGGGGGGTTGCTGAGGGACCTTTTACCTTATACTACCTATGGTTCGAGATAAACTTTGTTTTACGCTCGTGTCATGTATATATAGTTGTCTGATTTAGTTAAATGAGATACCACTTACTTGTCCCCCGGTGGAATAGTGCGCGTGATCGTGGAGATTGTCAGTAGTGTCAGGACAGTACTTGTACTTTGGTGACCTCGAACCAAGAATTAGCACGATATAAGACCACCGTGATCGCAGTTGGAGCGAAGTACCCGTGTATAAAGGCCTTTTCACTCTAGCACGATAGTCGAAGCGATGCCACCGCGTCATGGAACAGCATGGACCTCCTCTCGAGGGTCCCTTCCCTCAGACCGCATCCGCCCTCATCAGCCACCACAATCTTCAACAAAGTCGGACAAGGGCAAAGGAAACGCCAAACCTGCGACACCCGATCCCCCCCGAAGCCCCGCGGTGCGCAAACTCGACGAACTTCTCATTGGTCTCCGTCGTTCCTCATCGTCCTCCGAGCCTACCCACCACCGATACCCCAACAACGACAATGACACCAAGAATAAAAAATATACGTCTGGTACGACTGTTGTAGATTCAGTGGCCTGCTTCTGCCAGGGTATGTACCGTATCGCCTTCCTATAACATTAGGTGTCCCCTGGTCGCTGATGTTACATGTTTGCTCTCGTTCGCGCAGCTCGCGTACATGCATTATCGGAATACAACCCTATCTGTACCTTCTGTGGTCTTGTCCTCTGTGCACTGAACCTCCCATACCGTCCCTGCCCACACTGCGCCAAGCCGCTCCTCACACCTACAGCTTGCGTTGCGCTCATCGCACAGCTTGAGGAACTGCGCGCACATAGGTTAAAGGAGGAGGCAGCTACGCGCGAACGAGAAGCGGAAGAACTACGGCTCGCAGAGGGCGCATTTCCAGCGTTGAACTCACAGCACACTGGGGGGAATGCCCCAACTCCAGCACCTGCTCCCACCAGCAGCAGCGGGCAACAACAACATCAGGTACTCTCTATTGATGCACGCACGAAGCAAGTCAAAGTTGGACATTATTTTGTGAAGGCGAAGACGCGCACGGTGTCAGTTGCTGGAGAGGAGGAAGGGGAAGAAGATGTTGATGGTGTTGATGGGTTGGTGGTGTCACGGGTGCCTCCACCACCGCGCGAAGTGGAATATGTGCGTGTGCAGCGCGGGTCGGCGACACGTTGGGCGGACTTGAAGGGTGATGCGGCGGTCGGTGCTGCGAAGTACGTTGCGCCGTCGCACACGCCGCCTGCTCAGGCTGAACCGCCCCGTACTCAACGAGAAGAACATCATGATGCGAGGGGACGAGGAAAGGGTCCGACACGACTCCCTGTGCCCGGAGCAGCAACCACATGAATTATTTTTTACGCGCGCGGCGTTGTGTATTGTGTATTTTAAGTACAGAATGTGTGCGGAGGGACCATGGTATAGATCAACTCATCTGTGAGTTCGAATTCGAGAAATGCTTAAAACATGCAGCTGCATGCAGCGTCTATCTAGATTTCCCCTTATGGGGGTGGCAGAATTAAATAATCAACTCATGCGTGTTTGATCCCGTTCATTTTGCCGTTTTCTTGTTCGCTATCGCTATCGACGGCGAGCAGGGTACCCCAGTTCTGCAGTAAGATCTGCCTGGATAGTTCTTGTCGCCTTCCTACCAGTTCCTAGGGTTTACACGTTTCAGTGCGTTTCCTTGTTTCCGAACTACACTGCATCATATCAGCACGCTCCGGCGTCCACCACAAAATTGGAAACTATGAAGACAAGGCGGCAAAATAGAAGGCTTGGACGAGACGTAGTGTCTTGTCCATAGATCGGCTGAGGGTAAATCGTTCACAAGGATCGGGCGGAGCGTGCAATACGGATCGATAAGTAGTTCGCACGGA
>QFDX01006463.1:0-15016 GCA_003315875.1 Lactifluus piperatus | reverse complement strand
GAATACATTTTCGAGTCCGGCCTGAACTATACCATACTGCAGGCAAGTAGGTCCATCACGTAGAAGCTCGGAACTGGACTAACGAGAGAAGGGGGAAACAGCCCGCGCACCTTATGCAGAACATCGCTGTGAAAAATGCTTTGGGGTGTGGTTATCTTCAAGTTCCTTTCTCTCCACTCGTCACGCACGGATTTCTGGACCTTGCAGATTTCGCAGCGGCTGCAGTTGCAATATTGCGCGCCCGCCCATCCGCGCATGCTCGAACACGATATGAGCTCGTTGGTGACATGGCGTCATACAGAGACGTTACCCAGTGCCTTTCAGAATGCGCGCGTATGCCAATCACCATCGAGCGTGTCGATCGCGATACTGCTGTTCAGCTTCAAGTTCATTCGGGACGTTTGAGAGATGCCTATGGCTGCGACGCACTGGCACGCATGATCTCATACTTCGAGGAGCAGTACGTCGGACTTCTCCCTGGATTGAACACGGCATTCATACAATATTCTTACTCTAGTGGCCTGACTGGTAGTCTCAATACCTTGCGTTGGCTTCTTGGTCGAGAGCCAACGTCGGTAAAGCGGTTCATCGCACGAGAAGCGCGGATCTGATGTTGTCGGCCGCCATGGCGATCCTACTTGTGTACCGTACCGTTACGCCATCATTTGGGTGTACGCTACGACCTACGCATATCAATATAATTTGGATTTGCTATTACCAGATATGCCTAGCTGATGTTCCTGACGACATCAAGAATGATGGCAAGCAACGGACGTATGCGCAGCCCTATGCAACCTACGATCGCTCACTTGTCAACGTTCAACATTCAACCCACGGGATTTTGCACTTTTATGCGTAGCTGAAGCCGCCGATATGCTAATATTCAGTCTGAGGACCCCGCATGATGGGATGGAGCTACTGTAAGACATAGCATGAAGAAAGCAGCGAGTACATGCACACGGTGTCATGGATATATTTACTATTTCATCAGATTGTCCATTACGGAATAGTTGCTCTATCAGGACACATTGGGAATACTCAGACATATTGTACCCACACTACTCCCACACCATACGAGTACAGAAGCAAGTGTCGCGGGTTGTCGGCCTTCCTGTGACCCAGAAAAGCGTGATAGATGGCTCTGCATCAGCACCGTCGTGGAAGTCGGTAAACCCGGTTAAGAAGAACGAGTATCCACACCACGCGATTGCAATCTAGTTGACACGGCGGCTCTGGAGCGGTCGCAAAGAGATTAGTATTAGATAAGGACCACCTTGAACTTCTTGAAGCAGTAATACCCAGCGCAGTATTCCAGGTCTAGTGTCGTGCTACGTATGAGGCTGTACTCGAGGTGCACATCCAAGAAGCTTTATATATATCAAGAGCAATTCCGAGTCTCCGAAAACGCCGCCACTGGGCCATGTGATGTCAGACAGCCTGAGCGCGTCAGCCACAAATGATTTTGTAGTACAATCTACAATAGCCGCAAGGGCCATATTCGCAGCACTTACGCAAGGCACTGTTGTTGCCCCAAATGGCGAGTCTTGCAGCGGACTTTGTGTCGGTGCCGTTCCTTCGAGCAGGGAACCGCGTGGTGGAGCAGCTATACCCGTTTGGTGGGCGGGTTGCGGAATCAGCAGTGGCTCGCGGCTAATCACGCAAACATCGATCACATCCTAAGACATGAATTTTTACCATCATCAGGTGGGGTGCTTCGCTGGCCAATGTTCCGGGTGCTGAAATTTACACGTCTACACACGGACGCAGATACGCCGCAACTCCACAGATTGACCGGTAGTACAGGTCCGAGCGCGAGCGAACTTGTCTATCTCACCTGGATTGTGGGACTGTTAGAATCACAGACATTTGTCCTCCTAGGCCCCCGGAACATACACCGAACTGCAGTGGTCATGCCATGGTGACAGAATCCAGCGGTGATGCTTGTTGGACCTTCCCTTTCCTTTGAAATGGCGGCACTCCTTCCGAACAGTGGCACTACCTTGGGTTCTTTTGCCACTCAGACACCGGTGATAAAGTAGTAGTGTCTGCGTCGTTTCGATAAGGCACTTCTACTCACTCACGGAAGTATTCGGTTCGGGGAACACCCGCTCCCGCAAACCGCGCCGTCCGGAGTCCGGAGTTTGCCAGAGAACCCACGTCATTACAACGGACGACGGCGCCACAATATCGAGAGGAATTCCGCCATCGTGAGGTACTTGTTTGATGTTTGTGCCTTCTAGCTGGAGGTTACCAGTGCGGTACTGCTAATGGTTAGAGCGGTGACGCCCTACATTTCGGCAATGTTGCGGGACCTCGGGAGTCTGTGAAGTACATTACGTAAAACGAACCATACGTCTCGCATCTGCTGCACATTGCAGCTTCCGCATCTTTGTAAGTCAATTAGATTTATACACAACCTTAGCGACGAAGTTCACAAGAAAACCTGTGAAAAATGGAGGAGGCCAATTGCAAGGTTCAATGATTTTCGATTCCGTCTGATTATTAGGCCTATCAGGCTCCGACCCGTCATTTATTATTTAATCTCAGGGATTTCCCGGGGTCTCGCTAATAGGCGGTTGTGATATCGCTTTTAACACCAAAGATATCCCCATGGGAAAGAAAAAGTCATCGAGTGCACCGACATCAAAAGTTGCGGCGAAGGCTGCCAAGAAGGCCAAGGCAGCGCAAAAAATAGAGCGTAAAGAGAAAAAAAATTCGGGAAAGGCGAAGGACGAGTTTGACGACGATCAGGACCTTGAGGCGATCCTCGAGAATGTATCAGAGCATTCCACATTCACGTCGCCCAGTTGAGTTAACAAGACTCCCCTAGTAGATCCGCCGAGAGTGGGAAGAAGCGCACAGCGTTACCGAGGAGCTTGTTGAAGGTCCACCGAGCCGGAGAGCCAATGCGACTCTAACGGCGTGTCCCAGTGGTGATTATCTCTGGTGCATCGGAGGAGAGTTCTTCAGCCAAGATGGGAAAGCCGTAAGTCTTCTTCTCTTCGAATCTGCATGACGACCTATGTGTTGCTACCCAGTATTTCTACAATGACGTTTTTCGGTACACTCCAGAAAAGGTGCGTTAAGAATCATAAAGCTAGGGAGTCTATCAAATGCGAATAACTGCAGAACGAGTGGCGAAAGTTTGTTTCCCCGACGTGTCCAGGTCCAAGATCTGCCCATGCCGTCGTTGCCTCCCCTGCGGGAGGAGGGAAGCTCTTTCTTTTCGGTGCGCCGACATCTGTATGCTCGTTGGCTACCATGCAACCTCATCAGAATCCAGGGGGTGAATTCTCGTCGTTGTACCAGAACACGTTTCACCATTACCGCGACTTTTGGTGCTTCGATATCACAACACGCTCTTGGGACCGCATCGAAACAAAAATTCGCCCTTCGGCGCGTTCAGGACACCGGTTCGCCTTCTTGAATCTTTGGCTCTGTTGCCCTCTCCTGAGCGAATGATGCTCAGAATGGCTCTATGGAAACACTTTATTGTTCTATTTGGCGGGTTTTACGATCCAGGCATTGCTAGTAGGTGCCTTCGAGTCTTACCTTCACCTGAAAGTGAACGCTATCACAGCGCGCTATATGAACGATCTTTGGTTATTCGATACGCAAGAGTACAAGTGGCAACAAATCGAATTTAAGGATCCGAACGAACGCCGCCCGTCGTAAGTTTCCATCTTAGAGACAGATTGTCGCCGTCTACCCTGCATTGCTAGCCCGCGAAGTGGCTTTTCCTTCCTTCCCACGCCGGATGGTATTATCCTGCATGGTATGCATGGCATCCTACGATCCATTTTGCCAGTCTGTTCTCACAACTCCGTAGGGGGTTACTGCAAGGAATACACGAAAGGCAAACGGCCTGTGGGGATTATGCTTGACGATACCTGGCTCCTTCGGTCAGCTCTACATTTACTTTCAACAGATTGAACCACATTAATCATCTTTGCTGATAGTAGCCTCTCGCTCGCAACCGTGCCTGAAGGTACCACTCCAAACAAAGCTAAGTTTGAGCCTTTGATTGTAAAGTGGGAACGCCGCAAGCGCCCCTCCACTGCGTATGCGCCCGCGCTGAGATCGGGGGCAACCATGACACTCTGGGTCGCGAAAGGGATGGGCGTGCTGTTTGGCGGTGTAACTGATGAAGATTCAGACGAAGAGACGCTGAAGAGCGTCTTTTGGAACGATTTGTAAGTAAGAAATGTTTAATTGCATTCTGCAATCCCACCTTCGCGTGTGCCTAGGAATGGGTACCAAATAACTGGGAACGGCCGATGGGTGTCGATGATGCTTAAAACACCAAAGAAGAAGGGTGGCAAGAAAAAGAAGGACCGAATACGCGAAGGTGACGAGGAAGATGAGGAAGATATACAGAAAATAACAGCGGAAGAACCAGAGTTGGGACCAGATCTCGATGATCCGCTACTTTCCACCCCCATGCCACGCTATAATGCAATGCTTGCCGTGTTGCGCAACACACTTTACATGTATGCCTTCATCTTGTCTCGAATTCTTGATCTGAAAGCTAATTTTATGATCAGTTACGGCGGCATCTTCGAACGAGGCTCTCGTGAATACACTCTCGATGATTTTTATGCCATCGCCCTTGACAAGATGGATCGCTATATCTGCCTGAAGCAGAGTGACGTGGCAATACCCCTGGAGGGCGATGACGAGAGCAGTAGTAGCGAAGATGACGAAGACGAAGATACCGACGAAGATGATGAAGATGATGAAGAGATGTTGGGCGAAGAGGAAGCACCAGAAATAAAAGATACCGAGGAGGAAGTGATCGTAGAGTCGGTGGGCGATATACTTGAGACCAGATACTGGACGCATTTTTCTCTAACCTGCCTTTTCAAACTTAAGGTGTCATTACGCGAGCAAGCGACTGCTTTTATTGGGGTGTCCAAAGACACTAAACGTTCTGAAGAGGATACCATCAGTACGCCCCTTCCGGGAGAAACGCTCGCTGTCTTTTACGCACGCTCTCGTAAGTTTCCTTCTTAGCAACGCATGTGTAGAAACTACGGCTAAACAAGAAGCTGCGTCGACGGCAAATTTTGGTACTTGCAGGTGAATACTGGGCCCAGAAGGCACGGGAGAACAGCGACAACAAGGGTAAACTGTTGCGGCGTGATGGTTTCTCACTCGCGGAAGAGCATTACGGCACATATAAGCCTATTTTGGAAGAAGTGGAGAGAATCCTGGCAGAGGCTGGCCTGGACGAAGAAGAAATGAAGCGTGCATCTGCTATGGGCCAGGTAGGGGCTGGGCAAAGCCGCAATCGTAGGTGAAGGGGAGCCGACGGGACTCGTACTCAAAGCCATCATGTAAATTGTGTCAGGCGTCCATCTCATGCATGCATGATCATTGTCTGGAATTCACAGGAACCGGAGGGCTACCCCACGTGGTATGATGGTGCAACGACCGAAGCTTCTGCGGTTGCCATTGTACGTACAGGAACGTCCAAGATTAGTGGTCTGTCAAAACACGGGGCTATCAATTTAGGATGTCTGCCATGGGGGTTCCTGCATCAAAGCATGAGTGCCAAGCCCCGGGTACTGGTCCAGCTCCATGGCATGAATAAACAGTAAAGTGGAGGGGCGTACTGTAAATGCTGTGTGGAAATCCGCGAGCTAGGTTTTCAGACCTCCGGAGCCGTCGTGTTGATCTATTGTTACTTCAGACTCCTGACCGATATCGAATATGCTGATCGTGCGTGCGTCAACTCGAAGGCTTCCGAGAACGTGAACAGCGTGCACTCATACCTACCCTCACGCAACAGCCAAACATCTGTGCGCTCAATGATCCAGACATATGATGAAACCTGACAATCGCAACGAGCTGCTCACAAAGCGACAGACCCCAAGTCTCACTCGTCACCTGCCTGAATGAATGTGACGCCGTCAATTGCCAGTGCTGCTTACCTCATTCTGTAAGGGACGTCGGCCGCCGGTTGCTACTGTCCTTATACTTGCGCGATGAGGTTGATTACTAATCAGACATCACCTGCATCTGGTAATGGTGCTCTTGAGGACGACATTGTACCAACAGTATTGAAGCTGGGACAGGTCCGCTGCCAAATGGTATTTCTGATCGCGATTTAATGTTGCGAGTTGCAAGAGGTGGCTGAGCTCGCTGAGATGACGGCCCGGGTGTACCTATTCCCGCCACCCGCGGCCATGGAGCGGCGGTCCGACGCAACCCCACCAGATATTGGGAAATTCAATGTGATGCAGGCCGTGCGAGGGACAACCGAGGCTTTACGATGACGGTAGAGGTGCTGCGTAGCTACGACGCCGTTGTATACCTTACAAGTAACAAACTGCAATCCCGGGGACTAAAAAATTTCCCCGTAACCGCCCACAAGAGTAAGCACACTGCGCCAGCGCCACCTTGATATGCTCCACCCGTGCTGAATAATATAACAAGCTTTACAGCGCTCGATGCCGCCATCTCGTACAAAACGTCTTATAGAATCTTTTCTTATGTAGCAGACTTATCCATCATTTGACAGTATCTGTCCTTGCCTGTGCCAAATCTTTGGATCACGTTTAGGATCGCCTGAATTTAGCAGGAGGCAAATGCTCTGGCCCTGGTATTTCAAGTCCTGCAAATGGCGCAGTCCCTTCATGCCGTAGTTCGATTTTGTTCGCTTCCTTTGCCTGAGGCACACCTCAGAGCGGGATCGGCCGTGTCGCTTGCGATCTGACAGCCTTGTTTGACAGTCACGGAGTGGCGCTTGGAGCATCATAGCGCTCGGTCCCTTTCCCGTGGAACACGGAGTTACACCAGACATGCCAGATGACGCACCGTGTGGGGCCTCTATTCACTCATGCCCCTACGACGTCCAAACATGCTACTAAGTCCGTCTGAAATCTACCGTTTCCATTCAGTCAGGCCTTAGCACTGTAGCCTTATCCACCCTTGCCCTTGCCATGGACCACTCGCCCACCCGCATCCGAATATTGTATCTCCATGCATCACTGTATGGTAGGCCCGGTAAGATATATAGCGATGCCAGAGAATTCGAAGCCTTTTTTCGACCACTTGGGGAAGGCGAGGAGTGTGCTGGCATATATATATAGGAGGACGGAGATGACAGTGCAGTGGCTCCGGGTCCTTGCCCGGCTGTCGTAGCCTCTTTTTCTCTCTCTCCCTGCGGACAGATGAAACACTCTTTCTGGATCCGGATGAGAGGGCCCATATATCTATCACTCCTGTGCGCAAAGGACACATTACTGTGTCACAATACATTGTATCAGCATCGTTCTTCAGTAAGCTAGGCTTTCTGAAAGAAGCGGGAGCGGTTGGTGTGCCAAGATCAAGGCCGCGAAGAGTGGTTCATACCGAACCAAACGAGTTCTTCGTGACAGGACACAATTTAGATGGTGCATGTGTGAAATTATATAACATGATGGATATCAATATGGTGAGTCTTTCTAGAAAATCCATCGTCCTATGTCGTTTGAGCGGGGTATCATTGAAGGTGCGCATTGAAGAGTAGAGCGCACCTCTTCGTTAATACCAACAACCCATTCATAGTCAGCCGTTAGAGACTGGTATCTCCTCTCGCCTACGCTTATGATATCGCAATATGGCAGCTGCGAAGCGAAGACATCCCGAAGCGTTCGGCGAGGAACAACGTCACCTACATCTCCGTCGTGGTGTGGCCGCTGGTTTACTTGAATGGTCCGTAAACACGAGAGGTCATACTCACGAACAGTTGGTGGGTGTACAAGCCACCGAGCCCCTGCAGGGATAGGTGCGGCCAGCGAGTGTTCGATCTCGACGCAGCATGCCTTGCGTACGCTCCAGGATTCCCAGGGAGTCGGCTCGTCGGAAGCACAGGTCGTTTCTGCAACGGAACTAAGGTGATCACGCCGCATTGCAAGCCAGTTGAATGTCATTGTGCCGTCCTGGGCTGCGAGGATGGCAGTCAGTCCGACCAGGCAGGCATCAGGGGAAGGGCGAAATGGGAGGCAGTGTGACTGTGAGGAGCACATCGGAGGGTGGGCTTGCGCCAGTTGGAATGAGGCAGGATGTAGTAGGATGTCAGCTTGCGGGAAAGGTAGACATAATTGTCCAACCTTTTGCAAAGAACTGCTGGTGCCGTCGATGATGCGGTGTAACTCCAGTTCCCCGGAGTGTAAATTGACGAGAGAAATTAATTCTGTGTTGATGAGGACAAATGAGGAGGCATATGTAAGATCCGGAACAGTTAGAAGCTAGAATAGCAGGTCAGTTCATGGGTGGCACAGGAGAACCCTCACACTTGCAAGTGACACGTTTCCCGATTTCCACCCAACCAGGAACACAAAGTCGGGTAATGCCGTAACTTGAGTGACCATCACGATTACCCTGTCGCCAGCTATTTCCATGTGTACGTCATATGTATCATTGGTGCAGATGACGGTTCCTTCGAACTGTAACGGTATGTCCGAAGTGGTAGCGAGCGGGTGGGCTGTGCCTTCGCAGAAATCTATCACCCGGAGGGATCCATGAGGTTCAGGTCGTTCTTCCGGATTGCTGCTCCGGAGAAATCGGGAGAATGTAAGTTAGGTGAGGGAAGAATACTAAGAATGGACCCGCACAATACCAGCATCACCGCAAGGTTGTGCTCCTCAACATCGAAACAATACGAAATCACAGACAAGGGTTGGAGGAGATCGACATTATTCCATGATACGGACCCACGCTTCACTACGTCGTGCAGAGAAATGTAACTATATCCCATTGGGCGATCGTCTACTGGGAACCGCCGACTGGCAACCAAGTAGCCGCCGTGGATCTCATATCGCAAGATGCTGACAGAGATGTCGCTGGGAACCACGCACTGCAAAGCGGGATGACGGAGATCCAGAACATGCCAAGTGCGTTCCCATTTTTCCAATATATCCATCCGTTCGGGTATCGAGAGCACAGTGAGAAAGGGGTCATTTACGCCCGCTTTCTCTGTCCGCACCAGATATTGAAGATACAGTGACCCAGAAATGATACTGTAGAGTCTCCGAGACGTTAGAGCGCAGGCGCAGATGCTGCGGGAGGATAAGTGGGCGAGGATTTGGATGAGCAGTTCGATGGAGAGGTCTAGGAGCTGCGGAGACATGGTGGGCGTTGGGGTTTCAGCTATTAACAAGGCCTTTTCATTGAAGGTCGTACAGGTCAGCGTCACACGTAAAGGATCTGGAAAGTGGCACTGACGTGTGCCAGAATGGCTGAAATCGCGGACAATCAGACTGAGCTGGTCATACGAAGGCAGTGGTAGAACGAAGCAAAGAGGGTATATGGAGACGCTATGGTCAGCAATCAATCATGCGGGGCTTCAACAACTGTTTCCGGACGGCGAATTTATCATCAGAGGTGTTGCCAGTGCGTGGGAACGGGACGATAACCCCATCTCGTCCACGTCCGAATTCGAGTCATCTACAGAAATAGACATCTACAAAAATCATTCTTGGCGAATCAACCGCCGTTACAAATATGGTTCGCCAATTTTATACTGGAAAAAAGAGGTCATGAGGCCCCCGGAACATCGCAATGTTGCAGCTCAAAATACACTGGTACACATAACTCACGGGAAGGATATCAAGACTCTGGCTTTCGCGGGGTTAGCTCGGAAGATAAGACCAGGCGGCGCCGGACAGGACAGTGCGATGACGACAACCATTACAGTGGATAGCTGTTTCCGCGTTTGCAATACAGCCATTGCAAAATGGACTAGGTGTGTGAGAATTTTTTCCCTCGATCTTCGATCATCTTCTCACGCATGGGGCTGAGTATTGCCTGTGGTCGGGCACCACAAGTTGGTGCTCCGGTGTGCTCAGGTTGGGTAATGTTTCATAGGTTGAATCGAAGCTGCCCATGCATTTGGATCCGCGCAGTACAAGTATACGCACATTACAGTCGTACTAGGAACTGCGTATTAGGGTGGCGCACTCCTGACCTTTTCCAAGCTTTTTTTTGTGCCTCAAATGACGGAATCGCTGTAAGGTATGACAAAACCATCCGTATGGAGCTGTGATCAAGTACCTTTATAAGAATCAGAGCGCGGCGTCAAACCCCTGAGACGCGCCATGACGCTCTGTAAAACGATAGACTATTTCTTCGACGAAAGGCCCATTAAGGATGACAGGAAAGAGGCCCTCACGTGTGGCTATTACCTTGCTTGCAAGATTTCTCTACCTGGTACTGTATGGATAATTGCGCCGGACTAAGTGTTGCCACCGCTAGGCGCCGTGGCCTCGTGGCCTCTCGACCCAATCTAGTTACCATATACAGCGGGAGTATTCAATTCGCCTTTTTCTTATTTTAAATCTGCTTTACTCACATAGCCACGCATATTGAAGTTTTCCTTATCTTACGCTGGTCTTTGGCCAAGTTTTGTGAATTTTACGCAGACGCCACACTTAATATCTAAGGCGTGGTGCGAGAGGTCAAGATGCTTCACGAGAGGCTCAATTGCAGCGCAGGAGGGTTGACGCCCGGTGCGAGGAGCTATCAACATTGGCCAGCGCGAGCCAGCTTATTGGTCTGTCAACCCAGAACGAGCCCAGGAAGAGGTGCATTGGTGTAGTCAGGCAGCGTTCTTGAAGCTGATGAAATAGAATGGTCCGTCGTCCAGTCTAGACTAGCCTTCTCTGGAATGTCATTGTAATCTCTGATATTGGGCCAGGATCGTGGTATCCCTGACGAAGTCGCCTCATCTTAAGTTGTGTGGCTGCTTCGTGTATCCAAGGAGAGTGACATCAATATTGATATAACGATCTTCCATAGCAAAAGGAAGTAACTCCAAGGGGAAGAAGCACGCTTTTTTGCCTCGATGTGTGGATGAGACCATGGGCGTGGGGATCCAAGAGCATCTCCCGCAGTGTTAACTTCAGCACTGAGCAAAAGAACACGAACAAGCGCTCCACCTAGGGCCAGGCGAAACAAAATTGCCTTTGAAAGCCTAGTCTGTCTATACAACGAAGAAAGGCGGAACACAGAGACTGATGCGGACCACACAGAGGAACCAAAATGAGCATTCGTGATAGGTTGGGTCAACGGATATTGGTGGGTGCTTACAATGCGCTTGCCGAGACGCACCTTGCGCTCGATCCTGTCTCTTAAGCCGATGGGAGACAAAATCTTGGAATAGATGTACTTTCTAAATGATAGTCTAACTCCACCGGGACGTGTCGAAAACTTGAAGAGAGGCACGAGAGTGAAGATCACGTTATTGTGGCAGAGGGCATTGCCAAACAATGTTTCCTGGCAATTCCGCCGGATCTTCATTCATCTCGGGTGTGGAGCGTCACGGTATGGACCACAAAATGGCCAGGGAAGAGTGCACTTTCCTCAACTTACATCTGCATGAGGAACCATCAAAGGACAATCCTGAGGCATGTGCTGGCCGACACCGCCTCCTGGCACGGGCAGAACATCTCCTTTGGGCCTGCGGCTCCACTTCGACAATATATAGTTCTGTCACAATAACAAGCGGGACTCGGGACCTTTCCCACTCCACATGTCTTACTAGACGAATGCATCATGCTCCCGTGACGGACAGCTAGAGCGCTACCTGTGGTGGTCCTTGTCAGTAAACCTTATCTCAATTCCCCTGCCGAGCAAGTAAATGAGGGTTGAATAAGCGCTAGGTTATCACGAGGCGAGATAACCCTGGCACTATCGCATAATCGGCCATTGATATTAAAGATTACAATTAACGTATCGCCGATGGTGCGGCGCCTTCCGGACTCTCACCTTTATCAGTTGTTGGTTTGCGCAGTGTCTTCCAGGTTATGGAAGGATTACGTTCCTCGCGGCATTCTAGATTCCCCCTGGCGTGACATCAGCAAATCACAGAAGGTTTGACATCTAGCTTTCCCTGGTTCGAGCTGGGCACAGCAAGGGTCTTCCCACGCATCACCAGCGGTGGTACAGTCTGACTACATAGCCACCACCAGCCCGGGCTTTCTCGTTGAAATGGCCATGTAGAAGGGTATTTTTGTCAGCGAGACACGTGGTTGGGAGAGCGATAACCGTGGCTTGCATAAATTAGATGACGTTCTCCATGCAGCTGTCAAACCATGATTCCGTAGTTCCATTCCATCAAGACTGGAGGCGAAGAGATAACACGAGGATGGTGAGCCAAAGAGGGCGCAAGCTCTGAATATAACTAGACGATGGTCAAGTCGGTGGCTGACCACTGGCTTCTGTCTTCCGCTTGCATAGTTGCTCATTCCTTCATTGTTGGCTATGATTACCATTGGGAACTCGGCATCATTGGGAAGCTATACCGTGAACGTGCGATGCGTTCAAGTGGTTCGGGTGCGTTACCATTCGGCCATATTATTCATCCAAGGGGTGTTCAAACAACAAAGCCGAGTTCGCATCCTTATTTCGGCGATATTGTGGTATGTCCTCCGGGGCTAAAGAAAATGTGGGCGTTCCGAAAGGCCAACACGTTCCCACCTCTTTTTGATTAGGAAACGGCCCAGCGGCGAATCATGCTTGCGCAGCTGAGCACGGACGAGTCCAAGCCAGATAGCAGAGAGCAATGGTTCGTCTGTGTATTTCTTTGAGCTATCATAGAGCCTCGTAGCGAACCGCTCTTGGTGACTGTTTCCGGATTTCGATGGTCGTTTGTAGGCTCCGCACTTACACGTTCGTGTTCTTCTGAGTCGGCGAGATGTATCTGTATAGGAAGCTAACTTGCATGTAGAGACAAACTATGCGCGCTGGGGATTGACGTAAGACACAAATCTCGCCTTCTCGGCTCCGGGCCTCTGACCACGGCTGACCGCTTCTTCGTCAAGATGGATGACGAGGCGATCGCGGACGTAGAAAGTTCTTCATTGGAGAAAACTCTCGCAGATGTATGTCCCACATTCTCAATAGCCACTACGTATGCGTTCCAAAAGTGGTTATATAGGTCGTGGTTCGCGTCCTGATGTCCGAAGGATGGAATGTGAGCATTCATTTACAGGTGTATTCAATCCTAACCCACTGATCTAGCACCAGGCCGAAGTGACAGAGCTTGTCAAGTCGGCATTTGATTCCTTGGAGAATAGCGAGGACCAGCCGGCGATAGACACCTTCAACCGCTCAGCTGTTCAAGCTGTTGGGGGTGCTACGGTAGCCTTCGAGGTTGAGCGTGGTCCACATCTCGTTTGATTCCATCACAGCATTGACGGAGTTGACGTTCCCCAGGTGCAGACATTGTCAGTGGAGAATAGTGGTGACGTATGTTTGACTTGTCCCATATATATAATCTCTGTAATGCTGATTAACTGGGTGATTGACAGCTGAAGATACGTATGTGGCCCCTGTTTTTTTTTAGTAAGGCATACCGATAATATCTTCACAGATTCCTGCTGGTTCGCCTTGGGTAGGTAGAATAAGTAGTCCCCACCTGTGTAGATCAGTAACAGGCGCCTGGATGAATCAAGCCTCTCCGGGCGCAGCCATCCGGGATGTTTTCTCTCTCAGCCCCATGGCTGAGGACATATCGCTGCAGTACAGTGCGCACTCGACCTCCATCCAGTGGAATAAAGCAAGGAATCACTGACTCACATATTGGTAGGAATCAGCTCTGGCACGCGTAGGTCATGTTTTCGCTTTTAGTATGTTCAGTTAATCATTCCATGTGTGGCGCTATTAAGTGGAAAGGGACTTTGCCGACCGTACGACGAGGGTGATCGTAGAGAAAGCAGCACCCTTCTATGCGGTGAGCGCTCACATTATACCAACACTTGTAGGGGTCGTCTCAAAGCTCATTTTGAATAGAGCAACATTCGCAAGGTAAACTTAATGTGAACTACGGCACATTCAGTAGTCTGTTATCAGCAAGTCGAATTAGATGGAGATTCACAAACATGGCTAGATTGGGGAGAAAGAACGATACCAATCCTAGAATTAGCTCTCTTGATGATGAGTCCCTTCAGCCTTGGAAGCGCGCATGAATCGAAGCCGAATAATCTTCTCCGAATGCCACTTGACCCGCCATAAACGCACACCAACACGAGCTATAATCAACCGTGTATGGCACAGAGCACACAGAGAGGTAGTAACTGAACAAACTACCGTGGGCGAGCGATTGGTGATGGTTCTCTTTACATGCCCAGCTGAGGGCACACGCCAGCACACCATCTGTGTGTGTTGTCAGACACAAGGCTTGAGCTGACACTGCGTTATCAGAAAGTATAACAGGGGAAGAAGGAAGGAAGGAGACTAGTACTGGTACTAGTAGACTGAGAGCATGAGTCTACGGATGGCGGGTTACAGGCAACTTCCTTCAGTTCGGCCCGCGGCCCACACTGGCATGTCGCCGGCTCAATTGATCGACACTCAGTTTAACAACTGCTTAGAGTCGTCACCCTAAATAGGCAGATCAGAGTACACCGTAGATCGTCGTCACGTCGTTTCTGTTTTCTAATACATATCGTAACAACAACATTTTCAGAAAGTACACGAACGAATGTATAGTACGATGTTGGATTGAGTAGATGTAATGATAGCATGTGTTTATATGTGCATTTGAGCTCCCTTGATCCATGCCACAACAGTCAGAATGATATCGATGAGGGCCTTCCCAAACCGTATCTCTTTACGGATAAAGTCATTGGCAGCCATCCCGCGACGGGCCCACGCGTCGACCATTCGAGATCCCCAAATCAGCTGCCAGGCCGCCGCCCAGAGAGTCCCTGGCAAGCCCGTCACTTCCTTACCCGTCCACAGATTCCATTGACGCTCCAAGATAGAGGCGAGGCCAAGCATGATGAAGAAGCCGCCCGTATTCTTGAATTCAGTGCCGCGCCCGAGGCCCCAAAGGCCCAACACGTGCATCATGGCGGACATAAGGTACGCACCCATGATCGAACCGTACCACCCTGCAATCCTCCCTCCAGGCCTCGAGCCGTACACCACGAAGAGGTGGCGGAAGAATTGGTGCCAACGTTTTCCCCAAAACTCTGTCACAGATGTGGACATCCAAGGCCTGTTTGCGATGGGCGGCCACTGCTCGGCA
>QFDX01006461.1:0-10111 GCA_003315875.1 Lactifluus piperatus | reverse complement strand
TGTCCATGTGCGGAACAAAGATGGAGAGACGCCGTACCAGCTTGCTTTGCGCCAGTGGAACTCTGTCACAACACGTCACACTTCGTCACGAAACATGTGATTTCAACATCACATGACTACATTTCCTTATCTGATGATGATCCTTCTCTGTGGTTCTACAAACTTCTGTACGCTTCTCTAAGTCTCTATAACATTCTCTTTTCTTCTATACTCTTCCATATCCTTCCCCAAGGATCCCGATGACTCTTACTTCATGTATATAAAGACTTTGAACTAAGGAGAAGAGCCTTAAGCTCGTTCTCCTGTGAAATATCAGGCTCTTTACGAACTTCCCAGAAAGACCCACTTCGAGTCTCTAAGTCGAAGTCCTTGTCTCTCGTCACAGATCGAGGTTGTGCTTGAAACCTCGCTTTCTTGCTTGTGTCCATTCTTGACCAAGTCAAGTACTTGTATCCCGAACGCGTGAAAGACCTGACACCGTGACCTGACGGTGACATAAGAACGAGCTTCTCTTCAGCTCACGAAACCTCGAAAGAAAGACACCACATACCATGGCTGAAACCAGCATCAAGGGAAAGTCTTCCCTTACCGACTGGAGGCTGAAGCACCTCACGAATATCCCAACGCGCGAAGAACTCGCGGCGTTGCAATGTCCATTCCCGGTTCATCAGCAAACCATGATTTGCTGTACAGAGCTGTACAGTGCTCCACAGTGCTCCACAGAGCTGTACAGAGCCATATAGCTGACCCAGGTTTTGCTGATGTTGAGGGATTGGAGCAGAAAGACTTTGTTCCGGTAGGGAATACCAGGAACGTCGAGCATTATCACGTAGACCAAAGGAAAACCCCCTGGACCGGATACTTCGCCAACTACCGAGGCGCAAAGCTTGCGGTAACAAATGTCTTCGGCGTGTGGTTCGAAGTCCAATTACGCGACAACAAATTTGTCGCGATACGCCCCGCACGAACTAGCTTGAATCTATTGAACGAGCCGCTGGAAGGGATGGACATCCCAGCGCTCGTCCAATCGGGGGAACCGATTCCCGCATCGCGAGCCGTAAGCCGCGCGCAAAGCCATGCGTCGCTGCGCATCGAAGATCTTGAATCCGAGCCAGAGAGGGATGATCCGATGAGAGCCCGGAAAGGTCGCTCAACCGAAACGGAGCGCCAGCCCCCGCGAAAGCCACGGGGAACCGGGGACGACCCGTTTGGAGTTGGCGACCTCGAGTCCGAGGCCTCCCACATCTTGAGCGGCGGCGCACGCCTCGAAGGCATCCCGCCCGATCGATTCGAAGGAGACAGGTCCAAGACCATGTCCTTCTTGACCCAGTTTAAGCGGTTCATGTTGATGAACCGAGGCGCGACGATCGCGCGCGATCCCTTCTCGAAAGCGGCCTTCTTCCTGAGTTTGATTGGAGGACCTAAGGTGGAGGGATGGACGCAACGTACCTACGCATGGCTCGACCAAGTCGAGGCCGACCCCTCCCAGCTCCCCTTCAACATGAACGCTTGGCAGGCTGTTGAAGCCGAGTTCAAGAAGGCGTTCATCGATTACGCCGCACACGAAAGAGCCCAAGACGAAATAAGAAAGCTAAAAATGAAAGACGGCAACGTAGACGAGTACATTGCCGCCTTCGAGCTTCTTGGACATCGCGCGGGAATCGACTTGAACGACCCGACGACGCTTCGCCTGTTCGCCCAAGGGTTGCCTAAGTCCTTAGCCGAGTCGTGCATCGATATAGATTCCCCAGAAAATTTCGAACAATGGACAAACGCTGCACAAAGACAGCAAAAAAATTGGCTGAGAAAACAAGCCCTGAGACAGGACTTTGCGTCGCCGCGTCCACAGCAACAAGGTTCGAACCGCGGCCAATTTTTCTGGCGCCGCGGGAACCAGGGGGGCAACGCCCAACCCGCAAGGCCGCGCCTCCCACCACGTGACCCAAATGCGATGGATACGTCAGCAGTCGCGCGCAAGGCAACTACCAAGACGGAAAAGGAAAAGTACCGGAAAGAAGGCCGGTGCTTCGAATGCGGAAAGCAAGGTCACATGGTCCGGGATTGCCCGGACCGCCCTCGCCGGCCCGCACGCGCGCGCGCGACCGACACCTCGACCGAAATAGGAAATCAAGAAACAAAGGCTTCCTATGGTCCCAAGGAAATAGCCTCTTTCCTCAAACAATTTAGTGATGAAGACAGGGACTCCTTCATCAAAGCTATGCAGGAGGAAGGAGATAGGGCTGCGCACCGTACCCGTATCTCACGGTCCGGACGGACCGTAGTACGGGTCCCGTACCCGTGCCGTAAGGGCTTTTCCCAACCCTCGGAACGGATGGTGGACGGGACGGGTGACACCCGTCCATGACCGTCATTGTACGTCCGTTTACGGCCGTACTACGGTTGTACGGGCATATGTAATCAAGATTTAATTTAAAATAAAATGCAGCCCCAATGTTCTTTCAAACTTCCTCATTAAGCTTAGTCGGGCACATTTCCCAGGAACATTTCAGGAAAGAGATCGAGATCGCGCGTCACAGCCTGAGGAGAAAGGGGCAAGTCGCTTGCCCGACGTTTTATCTAATCTACAGCACATTTTAGCTAAGATCTTAGTGTAACCCTTAACGATATAGACGGTATCTGTCCACACTATGCGTGTGTAAGTGTGCAATAGGGAAGGGGAAAGCAAGTACCCAAAGTATACCGTAATTAGCGAAACAAAAAGGTGCGTTGATCATGTGGTCGACAGGTATGGCATCGCTCGATGATCGGATGCGTGTCAAGCCCGCACGATCACACCTGATGCCCGAAATCGCCGGTTTGTGGCAGCGTCGCAATGACATTGCGATGCCGCGTGCTAACAATCTTTAAGAGACAGGCAACAAGATAAAAGTAGATAAGCTATCCAACAGATAAAATGTCGCATGCTAAATAAGCGAAATAAGCGAAAATTAAAGTAATAAGCGAATACTAAAGAGATAAGCGAAATGATAAAAGTAGATAATCCGTCCAAGAGATAAAATGGAATACACGAGTACCCTCGCAGTCCAAACCAAAAATGCTCAATGTGTGCATTCCTCGCCACGCATCGCCCCCTGCCTGTCACAGCTAACTGTATTGGGAGAGTGTCTTTGTGAGGCGGCAGCTGTGGTGATTGGAGGATGCTAATTTCAAGTAGGATGCAAGGACATCGCTCGATGTCGATGGGCCACTAAATGTCGCGTGCAGCAAATGAAAGATCTAAGTAGTTGGGACGCTATAAATGGTCCTGCGGCTGAAGCCCTAGCTTTAACTCATGATGGATGATCAGCCTGCCGTAGGGCCCGATGGTCAGTTGCTCGACGCGTCAAAGATCATATGGTACAATGATCCGGATGATGCTCAACCAATTCAGTCAACGTCCGATGCGCAAACAGGTATGATGTCATGTCAATTGTATTTAGGACCTACTGATAATGGAGTGGAATCTCTTTGTCAGGTCAACGCTCACGTCCAGCCCGTGCTTCCACGGGTGTGCGACTAGCCGCAGCCATTGCTGCTGAGAAACTAGACGAATTTGGGGACCCTGTCCCAGCATTTCGCCAACGCCCCGCGCAGCCTGTCAGATTCAGGGCTTTTGCTAAACGCAAGCGAGCTGCAGATGACATTGATCCTACTGATACCGAAGACCTAACATTCACAACTTCTTCTACGGAGGACGGATCAGATGGGGACAGTGATGCTATGGAGATCAGTAACGAAGAAGTATGGCTAGTGTTGTCAGGTTCAGGTTCAGAACCTCGGTTCGGAACCGGACTTTGCCGAACTGGACCGAGGTTCAGGTTCAAGGTTCAGCCAGTGCCCTGAACCGGACCCAAAGTCCGGTTCGGGGTTCAGCCAGCCAACAAAATATACGAACGGGTTCTGAACGGGTTCGAACAGGTTCGAACCGACGATGGCAGCACGTGCCACCTTTGCTCTGGATCCTGGATCTGGACCGCTTTGATCTGTAAACACGTGGGGTGTCACTGCTCTCGTCAAGTGCTCCATTCGTCCAGTCACCTTCTCACACTCGCTGGCATCGCCCGCATCTGGTTGGTCCACGCACAGCAAGTCTCCTCCTCTTTAGGCTCCTACCGGCTTCCCTCACCCACCAACTGATGCAGACTCACCTCCATCTCCAGAGGTCGCGCAGGATTTTAAGGGTGCCGCCATTCGCCTTTTGGAGCGACTCACATGGGACAACTTGCAGTCGGCGCGAAGATGAGAGAGTTGGTCTCGCGTTGCGCATCCCTCTGCAGAACGAGGAACACGGTGTCATGCGGAATTACCAGCGGTCTCTTAGAGGATGGCGACCCAGAAGATGCATACTATGAAGGTTCCGAAGTCTCCAATTTTCCTCGCCGCCGACGTCTGGTGCAGCTTCGGGGGTCTCACTACAACGACAAGCGCATGCGCAACCACAACCGTCGTCGGCGCGCCTTTCTCGAGAACGCAGACCCGTCCGTCACAACTGCAGTGACCAATACGGCCAGCATGCGGGACTCGCTTTCTGATTGGATCGATCCAAATCACACGATGACCCCGCTCAAACGCGAAGTCACCGCCCTGCGCAAAAAGGCGAGCATGGTGGATAGTGAACAGCGCAGGTTCAAGGAGAAGCAATGGGCACTGGTGCAGGGTAACAAGGCGTGTGCGGCGCAGATGGGTTGGCAGGTCAAGCGGTACTCTGCGCTCATGCAAAGTTTTCACCGTGAGGCGGACTTGAAACTTCTCGAAGGTTCGTACAACCTGCTTTTGACGAATAAAAAAAAGGGTCGATCCTTAGTGGGCTGTGGTGTGCCGCTTCTCCCTTTCTACGATCCTGTTGTCCTCACCCTGTCCTATTTATTGCAGCGAACAACGAGCGACATCGACAGGAAGCAGCGGCGTCATTGCATATGCCAGTGTCATGTTCTGACACTGACTGGACGGACTAGCTGTTCTCACAGGAGCTGAGAGAGTCTTGATAGGTGATTATGTACGATACATGTGATTATAGACTGACACGAAGAACTGTACGATACATATGATTGTAGAAGCATGTGTTTATTAGAAACACATGCTTAGGACGAAGCGACATGTGTTTATTGGAAACACATGTCAAAAGCGCAGTAGCACATGATTCTCACACGTGTATTTAAGCTCTCTAGTACGACACTGAAGCCCTAAGCTTCAGTTTAGTTCAGAATCTGAACCCCAGTTGTCCTTTGCGTCTATAGTCGGACCTGAGTGAGCAAATTAACTCGCAGTTAATTTGCTTTCGCAATCGACTCTACACCACAGAACTACTCGTTAGGGAACCATCGCTCGCAGCTGATCAAGGAAGTCAATCTGTTGGTTGTACGACGAGCCTTCATACCTTCCTTCAGTTCCCTGCGTGCTTCCCTCACTAGCGTCACTGTAGTACGTTTGGAGGCAGTCGAAAACCATCATATTCCTCCTCCTTCTTCCTCTGCTTGTGCACCCCCACTCCGCTTTAACTAGGCAGTCTGGCCATCCCTGATTGGGAGTTGCACGTACTTCGTGTCATTCTGTTCATAGCATTCCTGCTTAACCAAGGGCTCTTGGTTATCACTGTCGTCACGGGGCTATTGGTCATAGTCCTTCAGTTACAACGATATCGTTTCAATTAGTGCACTTCGCACAACGGTCCCTCAGAACCGTAACAGCCAGCATCGCAAGTAGCAGGTCCATCGTCGTCCGTGCCCCCCCTCCCACCCCCACAACCCTACACGATCACTGTCGGCGGACCAAGTCGAAAATCCCCACCAAGCCCTCCACCAGGTCTTATACCTCCTCCTGAAGAGGAAAAACGCCTGCGATCTGCCATTGCTCAAGGAAAGCAGCCCTAGCGTCGCCCACGGCAGCACGCATCACCCCTCAAGAACGTCCTTCGGTGTCGCTGCGTGGATGGCCAACACTGGAGCAGCAAGTCAGGGTGTTGGCCACTGATGGCATCTACCTGTGTTACAATGGCATGTACGGTGTGCCACACTTGTGGGGCATTCGTGTGTTCATCGTTGCGAGGGTCGTAGTCATGGGTCGATTCACAAGTGGTGTGTTCGGGTTGCGTGAGGGTGAGTGGTGACGCGGTGACGTCCTATCGTCGCTCGTGCGCATCCTTCTTGGTGCCCCCCACCATCCAAACGAGCTCAAGCCACTGTCGATGCCCATTTCTGGTGCGTCCTATTCCCTACGGATATTGCGCCCTCCTCACCTTTCTTTCAACCCAGGCCCAGCTGCCGGAGATCCCTTTCCGACATCCGCAGATGCAGCACCATGCATCATTCCTGATTTCTTCAATAAAGTATGCCCTAACTGCACGATCATCAATAGCAAAGAGGTCACCGGTGCGCTCTCGGATGCATCGCGTCCATCGCTCCTGCCAACAACAGTGCTCACGCGGATGTACGTGCTAACGAATGGGCAGCCGTGGTGGCTTTCAAATTTCAAGGATCTTACAAGAGGACGTGCAAAAGGAAGGGTTGGACGACCCTTCTGCAGCACGGTGCGAGCCACTCCCTCGCGCTCGGGCACTCGGCCTCCCTCCTTCCTCGCGATTGGCCTCCCCACCTCAAAACAATCGGTCCAGGGTCCAGTTCACGGTTCATGGCCCTCTGAGCCTGAACCGGACCCTTTTGAACCTGAACCGAAGGTCCGGTCCAAGGTTCAGGCAGAGGGGCTGAACCTGACCGATGGTCCGGTTCAGGGTTCAGAGAAAAGCCTCGAGAACCGGACCGAACCGGACTTTGACAACACTAAGTATGGCTCATATAATCTCTATTTTGGTACGATGCAAACTAACAATTCCCAGTTAGCGAGTATGCTGCCCTCAAAAACCATACCTGAGGCGCGCGGCAAGGGCCACACATTGAAGCCAAAGGCCAAGGCGAAAACAACAGCCCCTCCCAAGAAGAAGGCAAGAGCCTGTTCCATTGAAGTCGAGGAGATCGAAGATGGCCCACGCAACACTGCTGCGAGGAATGCCACCATCTCTCCAACGAGCTCATTCCAGATCACAAATTCAAAGAAGGTATGTTATCTCTCATGCTACGCATACTAGTTTCATATTAAAGGATCTTAGTGCGCCAGAGGGATGAAAAAGAGCCCGATCTATTTATTCTATGAAATCGTCGCCAATGGATTGGACGGTACTCCGGGAGGTGATGGAGATGTGCACTACCGTTGTTATCACGGTGCACACAAGGTTTGTACGATAAAAAGATCGATGAGGAGCAATCTAAGCGGTGCGCTTTCTATTTATTGACAGTCACTTTTCCTAACGGAATGAGATCTCTTATCAGTCCTTGTGAACAATCTCCGTGTGCATGTTAAACCGATGTATCAACTGTATTGTATCCTCAAAGATCGAGATGAGCCCCCAACGCCTGATGAGATTGCGATCGCGTCTGGAAAGCAGCATCTAGATACGACAACCGAAGCAGAATATTTACAGAAGCTCAAAAAATCCTCTGAGAACATCAAGAAGGCGTTTCAAGATCAGCAAGCCAGATCAACTGTAAGTGAAATCACGCGTTTAAGTTCATTGGCTTGTATCTCAAGAAATAATCTATAGGTACCATGGAACCAGGAGAGATTCGAGCAAGTCCTTACAGAATGGATTGTCGCATGCGATCAACCATTTGATGAGGTTGAGAAACCAGAGTTCATTGCGATGATGAACTTTACACATTCCACCGGTAGCCCATTGAAGATTCCCAAACACGACGGGATCAAGCGCCGCGTGAAGCTGGGTGAGGAGACGATTGAAGGCGTTCGTGAAATGTTCTTGGTATCATTATATCTTAATTTATCGCGCATTGTACTAACCAAATCATAGAAACTTGAGGGAAAGGTGTGTCTATCCCTCGACGCATGGACATCAAGCAATCAACACGCGTTCTTGGCCATTGTGGCACACTACGTGACCAATGATGGGCATCTTGGTACGTGCTTCATTTGATTTGGAAACAAGAAGTCGTGTTCACATCACTGCAGAGGAATTACTCATTGATTTTCGAGAACTCATTGGAGAGCATTCAGGAGAGAATATGGCGGAAGCTGTTTGGGCAACGCTGGAGTTATACAGCCTCGTTGGGAGGGTGAGTTTCCTCTCCAGTGCACCAATGCTTTTGCTAATGCTAACGCGTTCACAGATCATTGCTATCGTAATGGACAATGCCAGCAACAATAATACGTTGATGGGATCACTAGAGTGGTGGTGCAGACAACGGGGCATAGAATTCTCAGCGCAAGATGCTCGCATGCGATGCATGCCTCATACAATCCATTTGGCAGCGATTAAGGTATGCATTCATAGTATTTTATTGCTGTAGGTCATGTCTAACTGTTGGCGGTTTAGCTCTTGGAAGGGATCGGTGCAATATCGTCCACTGAAGGCAAGAAGGCGGCCACGCGCAGTGGCAATTATCAAGACAATGTTATCGCCCCTCTCGCGCGTGAACACGACAGTGATGCCATACCAGAATGCGATCCTGAAGAGATCATTGCAGATCTGGTCCCAGAAACTGATGCTGATGCAGCGGGCGGTATGCTTTCTGCCGTCGAAAGAGTAAGTGTCTTTCATTCTTTCACAAACTAGGCTACACATGATCTCTCTCAGCTTCGGAAGATTGTGAGGGCTATCCGTTCAAGCCCTCAACGTCGTCAATACTGGATCCGCGAGATTCAGTTCCTGCAGCTTGGGGGAAGCCAGGCTTCAGACAGTGGTACTGCCCCGCTCATGCCGATTCTTGATGTGAGGACGCGATGGGCTTCCACTCACCAAATGCTTCGTATGTTATTACAATTATCATTCAATGTACCTGGCTCATTGACCGCAGGACGAGTGCTCGACTACCGCGATACGATTGACTCCTTCGTTTCTAGAAACAAGGAGCTGCACGCCCTCGAACTCAGTGACGCAGATTGGGAGTCCATTAGCTTAGTCGCATCGTGGCTCAAATCTTTTCGGACTGCAACTACAGAGATGTCTGTGACGAAAACTCCGATGGTGTCAACGACTCACGCGATCTTTCGAGGCTTGCAAGATGACATCAAGGATATTCTTCGCAATCTTCCCAACTCAGTATCACCCCAGATCAAGCTTGGTCTCACGGACGCGCACCGCAAGCTCAGCGATTACTACTACCAATACGACGCGTCTCCCTTCTACACATGGGCTGCATGTACGTTATCACCCTCAAAATACTAGTCACTTACTCATGGAACCTTTATCAGTGCTTGATCCACGGATCTCATATGAGGGCTTGAAGGCGGATTACGCAGATGATCTGATGCTTTCAGATCACCTTGAACAATCAAAGGCAAATCTATTCAAGTATTTCAATGAACATTACGCTGCACCGATGTCGTCTGCGCCTTCCACATCTGTCCCAACACTACCCCTCACAAAGGGCTCGCCTCAGAAATCGTTCACAGCTCGATATCGCAGGAAAGAGAGGAGCTCTCGCAACGAACTGGAAGAGTACTTCAAGCTACCTGCCGAAGACTTCGATGCTTGTAACCCAATTCACTGGTGGGTGGGTCGACGAAGTCAATTTCCACATCTCTTTCGGCTGGCGCGCGACGTTCTATGCATTCCTGGTGAGTCATTTACTTTCCATTATCTCTTGAAGTTGAAGAGATGGCATTATCTCGCAGGTTCTGCTGTTGCCGTAGAGAGGATCTTCTCGGGTGGTCGGGACACCATTTCCCTCCGACATGCTAGTCTTCACGCTGACACCATTCGTGTCCTCATGCTTGTCAAGAAGCGATTGCACCTGGCGCGCGCCAAGGCCAATGCTGCAATCCGTGGTTAAGCGTAGTGTTGGGGGTTCACTCAAGAAGGGGGGGGATCACGCACTGGGATGGACAGTCTAGACAGAAACGGGGTGTACTATGCAACGCGTTCTCAAGAGCTCTTAGAATGCTATATCGATTTTGTTGCCAGTTTAAGCTAAAGTCTACATTTAAGCTGCCGTAGCTAAGATAACATTAAGGGGCTATGTAAGGCGGTATATAAAAGCTTTTACAGGCTGCGATCGGGCGCGATGATGCGGGTGATATAAGATGTGAATGTACAGTAAGATAT
>QFDX01006458.1:0-10928 GCA_003315875.1 Lactifluus piperatus | reverse complement strand
GGGGGGGGGGGGGGGGGGGGGGGGGGGGGGGCAGGGAACGGGAGAGCGCGATCCTTTTCGTGGAAGGCCACTCATGCGCGGACACCGCTCATGAATACGTTTCTAGTCCCCTGACAATCAATCTGCAATATCACGACATAAGAAACAAGCATCAATAGGATATTTCTGTCGCTGGAATATATGGGGACAAAGCCGTGCCAACGAAAGTTAGCTAAGATCTAAAAAGTTATTGCTGTCATAATTGGATTATCTATCAACAGGTGTTTCGACCAAGGGACTGCACGGCAACTGGGGAGGAGACCGAAGAAGCGCGTTGGGAAATAAGGTTCCTTATTTCGAGATAAGGAAGTAACATATCTAGAGCTAGACCGGTGACCGTCTCTCGGCGCGGCGAGTCCTGACAGAGTACTCTCGTTAGAGAGACCGGTAGATCTGAGTTTAAACTTGGCTGACACCTGAAAAATCCAGAAAAGGTTAGGCTCAATAAGGGAATTTGTCATGTGATCACGAATGAATGCACGTTTCAGCCCTTCGACAATGAGAATATGGCTCATCCTGACGGGTCTATGCTTGCAACTGAGCTGGAAAACATTCGGAACCTCACTGGCGACTTGGTATTCTCCAGATATTAAGAAATTTCCCGCTCTAAGCTCACAGCCCAGCCTTGGAATTAGATCTTCTCTCTCTCTGGACCAGATTTTGGCCTTACGAAATATTGAGTCTCCTTCGTTTGCCATCGCATGGCTAGGTACGTGTGCATACCTTTCTCACCTCACCGTGACCCCCTCGCCCCTATCGTAGTACAACCCCTCTCCCTCGTTCTTGGGATTTCGAAATCGAGATTAAGGCTGCATTCTAACTTCTAACTCTCTTGTGTGTCGGCGGACTACTCCAGCGTTCCACCTCCACGACCTTAAGGCTTTCTACGACTTGAAGGTCGTTATAGTAGTCTTCGGCCAGTGTGCGTTGATCAATTTCAGCCACTGCACATGGATGCTGGAACGCATTGACCAAATATGGCGATACCAGGCATCTCCCGAGTTGGCGCAGAGGCACGGCGAGTCGCAAGCGCTCCTGTGGATGAAGCAGGAACTGGAGAGCACGCCGAGCACTATACCATCCGAGGAATTCGAGACGCGCATTGCAGAGCTCGCAGAGAAGGAGCAGCAGATGCGTGGCTCGTGAGAGCTCAAGATCATGGCGCTCGGCTTTAGATCTGTCTCATCTCGTGGGCGCAAGTCGTCGAGCTCGCATCAGAAACCACAAAGGACTTCTTCTTCTGGCTCGAGCACCTCGATGTGCTCCCCTGCGAGTTGAGTGGCGTAATTGGAGACTCGTGTGGACGTGTTGGAAGGGTCCTCCTCTTTTCTAAACTTGATTTATGCACTCTCCTTTTGCTTGATAGGTCATCTCACGGTGCAGAATTCATCACACCTACTCATCTCCCACTTGACATGATTATGTTCTATGTTTCTTTGTATCATTACTCCCACAAATTCTGTGTTATTGACGTTTCAAGTACATCTCTGCGGACTTTACTCTTCGTTTCTTGGGAGAGTTAGCATTTACAAGCACAAAGGCATCGTCCGGGCGCTTCATCATGAAGAACAAGTCAAGGGGGAGCTATAATGACGCGTTGCAATATGGTGCTGGTACTTGCGTTTCGCAGAAACGCGCTTTCATTCGTGATCACATGACGAATATTCGTGATCACATGACAAATTCCCTTATTGAGCCTATCCTTTTCGGGATTTTTCAGGTGTCAGCCAAGTTTAAACTCAGATCTGCCAGGCTCTATATCGTGGTTTACCCCATATCTTTACCACATATAGAGCCGGTCACGAGGCTATATTGCAAAACACTTTCGAAGGCGAAGGCCCAACGTCCAACTCTGATCAAACATGGCCATGTGATCGAAGTCATGCGATCACGACTCACAACTTTTTGCTGGCCCTGGCCGGGCCGGGCATATCACTGAACTAAAAAATTACCACCCTTCATCGTCTGATAGACGAGAGGCATGCCTGTGTACCAAAGGAGCAGTGGGTCTACCGAAGGTGACTCGCGCGTGGGTGGTACTAGATGGTAAGGGCCCTTGCGCTTTGTTTAGTGAGGGAGTTACTGTAACTTACATCTTATAGCGTTCCAGAGGGTTGATTTTATCGCCAGCCAGAAGGACTCGGAACCTGCCTCGCCGACGCCTATCTTCCCCTGCCGCGCTCGCACTCGCGTCACGGCACGTCGTTTATCATTCCAGTACTGCGCTGTCCGAGGCGACGGGTGTGGTGTGCACATTTGCATGAGAACGATAGGCCGGCTTGATTTAAACACTTGCGGTGTGTATTATGATCTTGGCTTTTTCATGCGGGACATCTAATAGCAAATGTATCACTGTAGTAACGGTTGACGGAAAAAGACACCAATGAGGCAAAAAAAGGACAAGGTTTATCACGTTCTTCTACTTGGAGTTCCATTCGCCTTCGGTGGGTCACGGGTCCTATCGACCACGGCCCTCTTTGCCCAAGCTCTTAGGCACCCCCGAGGAGGGAAAGCCATGCTCCCCTTTCTCAAGGTGACTCAAGTTTGCGCATGACCAAGGCGGCGTTAGGACCCAGGGTGACCCAGGCACCACCCGGACTCGAGACTATGGGACTTCCCCTCCCCCATCCGAATCACTCCTCCCAGTTATTACGATATGTCGAGACTCCCGTTGATGTCACCGCCTCACCTTCTCGCCTCTCTCAATCCGTAAATGTATACTAAAATGACCTCCACGAACTCTCTGAAGAGGTGACCAGCAGCGACCACCAGGTACTCGAACATATGATGAGCACACTCCTCGTTTTGGGGGGAAATGGTTTGCAGAACATCATCGTATTTCCTCGTTTAGGCCTTAAGATGCCCCGTCAACATGGGGTCTGATGCTCCTTCGGAGGTACTCGCGCAGTGGAAACAGCTGGCAGCAAGCCCATTCAAATCCGTCTAATAGCACGACGAACTATTCCACTGCACCAGTTCAGTTTGAGGATTCACGCCAACGGACCTCCGCGCGAGAGTCTCGATAACATACTCCTTATCTTTCGGTGGCCACTTCTTCATTCTCGTGTCTGCTTGGACGAGACTTCTGATGTAAGCAACTATAGCTTGCACTTGTCTGCTTTCCCCAAGAACGGACGCGCGGATGTCAAGGGCTCGAGGAATAGTGTTGATACCTGGTTCTACACAACTGAGAACATATATGTGAAGATTCAGGTTGGCGCAAGTCAACAATCTCCTTCAGAAGTTCCAGTATTTCCCAGCATGGGGATGGGCCAGGCCTTCCAGGATAAGGGCATTCGTTCAACCCATCGATAACAATGTACACCAAGCCACTAGATAAGTGTATAAGCATGTCCTTTAGGTATCCGTGAGGGTAACGATGTTGGGCTGTCGTGGACGCGCTCCTTTGGCGTGAGTGAGTTCGGGTGGGGCCGAGAAACGAGAAGCAGATTCGAAATGCGAGGGAAACTCAGCAACCGCACGCAGATCAGAACGGAACTTTGAGGGCTAGCACGGTAGCCTTCTTGCCGGAAGTTGTAGTTTACCAATGGATCAGGAGAAGAGAGCCAAGTTCTGCAGCTTGCTTGCATTTGATCATCTGCGAAATGGTCTGAGCCACGACAAGTTCAACAGCTGGTAATTTGGAGCTGAAATATAACCCACGTTTTAGCTTGTTTCTCCTTTTTCCGTCCTTTTTTATGATGTCTAACATCTATAGTCAGTGGTATCAATTTTCACAAGCAAGACAAGCATACCGAGAGAATGCATCACCCATGATGAAGGCGCCGAGTTGTCTGCAGCTGGCCCCCAAAAAAGTGGTCACAGTATTGCTGTCAGGCGTCATTCTCACGAGTTTCTGACCACAATGAACAACTGTCATCGTGTCCTCGAAACAATGGAGCCGAGGACGCGATGGACGCCGTCGATGAGAGTGAAGGGGACGGGGATGAGACACCAATGACGCTCCGAGTCAACGCCTCGTTCTGAGGATCTCTGCTGTCACAATTGATATGATGTCTGTGAGCAACATCCAAGTGGTCACTCATGCTCAGGCTTTTGATGCCTTGACGATGCACAAGATAATCGAAGAGACCGACTTCTTCGAGCGATCCTCAATTACAATCTAAGTTGTTATCAATTCCGCTTTTCATCCTATTCGCCCTTCTTCTCCGAAGATCGGGAGTCTGACATTCTCAACCGATGTCTGCGCTTGATCTCCGCGTCACTGGACATTCTTCGCTTACGTGTCCTTCATCTCCACTCCGCTATTGCCTTCCTCGGGTATTATACTGTAGCCCGCAGTCGACTCCGTGGTGAATCCACGTGACAAGCAGTAATCAGAAGGCGGCGGGGAAAGTGCCGCGAAGCAAAAGGCAACTATAAGTTACCACGCGACAATTCGGCATAACTAGCCTTGCGGACACGGATGGTTACGGTGTGCTGATTGGATCGTCCGCGATACCACTGCCCATTCGCACATCAAATTACATAGAAATATGAGACATAAATTATTTGCACCGCATCTTGGGTGACCTCACTCGGTACGAGGTGATATACGAGATGATCAATCAGCTTTGATCCAGGCAAGCAGTGATGATACGTGGAAGAGCATGATAATTTGTTCACGCAGACGAGAAATATCTGATCGCATAGTATCGTACGTGCATAAGTCAAGTACGAAACAAACTTTTCACAGCGGAGTACACTAACCAAATCCAGTAGTTCAACGTAATCAAGGAAAAGCTAGATATAGGATATGCCTTAGAAGGAGGGGACACCAGATCTTCAGCAAGGAGACACCAAAATCTTACATACATGCGACGCATTCACCTTCTTCCTGCTCCAAGCGTCGATGATGTCGGTGAAGGATGGCGTGCCAGCATCTGGCCTGTTTGACCCGCCTGGATATCGCTGACCCGTTGCAACTCCTCTGCCTTCACCACCACTTTCTGCCCAAAGCCCACCTTGCGTACAGCCGGGCGGATGATGGACGTCCGGTTTGAGTATAGTGACTCATGCATGGACTCGCTCGATTCTGCTCCTGTAATCTGGTCACCGCTCGAGGCCGAGGCACGAATACCAGCCTCCCTGGCCATATATTTACGCCTGCGGAGATATTTGATCACAGTAGCCTTCATTCCGAACTTGATCATATCAAGAGGAATCAACCAAATCATATTCTGCAAGGCAACATCAGCTTGCACAAAATGGACCAACGAGGGGGACAAAAAATCACCCAAATCCAGACGATTCCAATCCAACCAACGGAGATCCTCTCAATTTTCGCAAACTCCCAATCAGCGAAACCAGCAATCATTGAGGACACAACCTGTGCAACGCAAAAGCCACCCATCAGGGCATATGAAGGTCGCTCCATGAAGAAGAATCCATGAGAGCGAGTGATGAAGATGAGCGCTTGAGAAATGATCGCGACCTGAAGGTAGACAATCGTGTGCAACTGCTTGTCATTGGGGTCGATCTGGCCAGGGGGCGAGTTCAGGTTAACGTGGAACTTGCTCTGGAAGAAATCCGACTCGATAATGACAACGACAAAACTGACCCTAGATAGCCATTTAGAATGCAGCTCACAATATAAATCCATGAATGTGACATACGTGGAAAGCGTCAGATAGAGACCATACGATATTGCATATGCAAAAATCTCTGCCAAGTCCCAACTGACTGGCGTTGTTGATGGAAGTACAGAGTCGGCGGAGAGTGCCATAATAGTGCTATCATTGACCAACGCAATGACGTGCACCATGAACGACGGGAACTGGAGCTTGTAGGCGAAAGCGAGTATGGGGAAGCAGACAACGATACGGATCGTGACTGCACACGCATAAATCGCATAGCTTTGCATGCGCTGCAGGATGATACGAGAACCACGGATCACATGAACAATTGTCGAAAGACCGGGCTCAGTCAAGACAATGTCAGCAGCACCACGAGCAGCATCGGTGGCACCCTCGATAGCGATACCAACATTGGCATGGGAGAGTACAGGTGCATCGTTGGCGTTAGCACCAGTGATAGCGCAAAGCTCGCCAAAATTCTGAAGCCGTTTGACGATCTCGAACTTATCCTCCGGACAGAGACCGGCAAATCCATCAGCATCCATAATCAATTCATCGACTGAGTTGAATTGGCTTCCTGGGGGAGGTCCATCCTTTAGTGCCTTAGCACGATATATCTTGTCACCAAGGCCAATGCGACGACCTGTCTCCTTAGCAATCGCAAGCTGATCGCCTGTGACCACCTTGACCTTGACACCTAACTCGCGCGCATCCATAATTGCTTGCTTGCTGGCTTCACGAAGTGGGTCGACGATGCCGAGAAGACCAATGAGCTCGAATCCGTTGCCTTCGGACTCGGGATCATCTCCTTCGAGTTCTTCATATGCCACAGCAAGCGCGCGTAGACCACGAGAAGCAAACTCCTCCAAATCGGTTTCCAGACGGTGAACGATTTCATTGGTCTTGTTGCGTGTACAGAGGTCGATAATAATATCGGTCATACCCTTTGTGACACGCTTCAGCTTGCCAGATGACTCCTCGCGATATGTAACCTCCGTCCGCTTGTCGAAAGGGGTGAAAGGATTGAACTTAACGGGTTCGATACCAGCACGGGCCTCGGTCGGATCACTAAGAGCACCAACTACGGAAGCATCGATGACATCCTGGTTCTCCGTGCGAGATGCATATGCCGCCAGTAGGATGGCTTGATCAACTGAGAATGAACCATAAGTCTTGATGCTTGATCGGTCAATCATGAGTTTGTTTGTCGTCAGAGTATCGGTCTTGTCAGATAATAAGATAGTGACACCGGCAAGCTCTTCAATGGCGGTGACGCGGGTAACAATGGCCTTGCAGCTGGCAAGTTGCTTGGCGCCGATAGCGAGAGTGACGGATAGCATGGTGGGCATGGCAATTGGAATACCACCGGTCAATAGTACGAGGATGTTGTCGAGACCAGCGCGGTATGACCAATGGAATGCAACATAAAGGACGAGAATCTCGGCCACGACAAATATGCCAATGGTGATAAGGCAGAAAGAACTGATCCGGGCAAAGATCTTCTGTAAGCGCCCCGGGGTGACATCATCTTGGCCGACAAGCGATATGGCGCGACTGAAGAAAGTGTTGAGACCAGTAGAAATAACGACGCCTTCAGCATCACCCTGTTTGCATATTGACCCACTATATATGCTGAAGTAAGAAAAAGAGCACGGTATAGGTGAAGCTGCACTCACCAGAGGCACTGGTCTCCTTCACGCTTCGATACAGGGAAGGAATCCTCAGTGAGCGCAGCCTGATCAATAGATACGTTGATGGCCTTGGTAAGACGACAGTCTGCAGGAACGATGTCACCATCTTTGAAAGTAACCATATCTCCGGGAACGACCATAGATGATTCGATTTCAACCCAACTACCATCGCGATTGACCTTTGCCTTGGGAGCAAGTGAGCCCGTGATTGCCTTGAAAGCATTTCCGGCATGACGCTCGACGTAAAATCCAATTGACGAGTGGAATAGCAACACGATGGTGATCGCAGCGAAGCCATGCCAGTCAGGGGGACGGTGCTCCCCGTTGGATAATGCGATAGTAATGAGGGCGGCTACCTCAATGACCCAGGAGAGAGGATTCCCCATAAAGTTGAGGAGCTGGAAAAGTGAACCATCTTCAACCGACTGCGAAGTGAAAGAAGGGAAAATTGGGGGGCTGACCTGAAGAAATGGCATCTTTTCATCCTGTTGGGGCTTATTGAGGCCAAAAATATCAATACGACGTTGAGCCTCTTGAGTAGTGAGGCCTTGATCGTTACATTGAAGGAAAGAAAAGACATCCTCGATAACGATAGTCTCTAGATCGACCTTTCCCTTGTGGTAGAGATCGTCTGCCTTGAGCTCGATCTATAGTTTAGAAATGAGAGATGAGATGGGGAGGGGAGAGGAGAGTGAAAAATCGTACATTTGACATGTCGACATGAGTGTCTGGAATAACGAAGCAGGTGAGGGACGATATTGATAAAGGCAGCGTGAGGACGTACGGGATGGATAAGGCTCGTCAGGGTGGAAATACTCGTGCCGGCGAATCTCCTTGTTACATTCGAGAGTCTCGCCAAGTGATTCATGCTGTGCAGGAGCACCTGTCCTGTTCTCTACAAATGTTTGTGACTTGGACATGTTCAAGAAATGTCCGGTAGGTCTTATAGATGACGCTTGGAGTGGTGGGGTGAAAGGGTGTAGAAGGAAGTACAGAGTCGATTTGAGGTATCTGGATAGGGCCGAGGTAGTGAGAGGGTGATCCCATACTTTTATATGATCTTGCGGTGAAGTCTGATGATGAGGGAAGAGGGAGGTGTGTACGCATGTACGCATATGGGACTCGGTAACTCCCGTGAATTCCGGACATGTGGCGTTCGCTAACTCTAAATGTGGCGTACCCATACCCCTGAAAGCTTGAAGTTCCGCCGCCCCGTTGCTCCAACAATGTCATTTTACAGGTACAGTACATGGTTATGCACGCCTTTGCTCGTCACGTCCCCACCCGATCCATAGTTCTTAAGTTTCGTGGTTCAACTTCCCTCAACCCCCTTCCCAACTTTGCTATCACAATTCAACGCAAATTTTTGAATCGAATTGGTGTCCCCCTTGAACACTTTAAATACCGCAACGACGCCCACGCGAACTTGGTCTTCATCGAGTTTCATGGTTGACATGCGACAGAATCATTATTGGAATTTTCCGTTACGCAAACCCCTTCTGGTATCCTATTCTGGTTACCAATAAAGAAGAGCGCAAAGAATCTAAAGAAGGCGACAACCTTGCTTGGCAACTAACAGATTCCGATAACTGGACAGATGCTACCGGCCATAATTGCCAGCGTCAGGTGAAAGAATGGGCTGGGTGACGCGAGATGGAGAACTAGACGGAGAGTGGCGCTCGGCCCGCTCGGGCGGGTGAACTATGCCGTAATCTGTGAAAGATGATCGGTGAGCCGACCAGTTTCTTCTCAACGGAACTGCTTTGAATGGCCGTGGCTTGCCGCCACCGCCTGCTGTATGTATCGGTATCAGTCGTGTATCAGTCATGCGCACTTATATCATACTGTACGTGCCTGTGCCTAATACAATCCTTGGCTCCCTCAGTCTTCTCAGACATTTTTCATATCGTGGTGATAATGGAGTTTCCACAAATTTTATCCGGAGCTGTCACATACTGTTCCCCAAAAGGAACCCATCAGTGCCCCTTACCCTACTAGTAACGCCAGCACCCACATTGCCCTGTCAAGCCAGCAGTTCCCCTCAGTTCGAAGAGTGTCCCGCGGACAGCCCTGGAACAGATTACTTCGCTGCTTTCCCACCTGGTCTCAGAGGTCCGTTTGATTCTCTCTTATTTTCTTCAACTCTACAGCTACCCTGGAACTCCATACAGTCCTATCTGATTCATATGGCAACCCTCGAAATCACTCGCCGCTTCATCCGCGAGCTCGAAAAGATCTCACTAGTAACACACCTCATCCAGAAGCAGCTCAACGGCTTCCACAACTTTTCCGTTGCGTACACCGAATTTTTTAATCCTATGCCCACTCTCAAGTCACCATCGTCTTCAACCGGCTGTGCGACCCGTCCCATCAAATTCCCCACACAGCGGTTCACCACCACACGCGTGGCGGTCACCGCGTTTGTCGAGAAGGTGACAAGCGCCACGCAGAATTGCGATTTTGCTGGCCCACCCGTCATGGACTGATGCATGGCGGGCTGCTTGCCTTGTGATGCAGAAGTAGGAATGGTGATTGAATCGCAGTAGACGGAGAACGCGCTCCATGACACGCTTTCTGACGGCGTGAACAATACGTGAGAGGCTGACCAGGAAGGGAAGACAAGGGCCATCAGGCACGTGATGATGTCTCGGAGGGCGACGCCGAGTCGTTTACAGCGATTCTAAGCTAGATGCATTCGTACCTAACAATAGCAGCTCTAAGTTGCAAGATTCGGTTTGAGGTGAGATACCGCCATATCGAGATTGACGTATTCGAAGGGTGTACGGGATCACTTCGAGATCTCCATCATTACGATCGAAGCAGTCAGGAGGAAGTGTTTATAGTATTGATGGCTTGAAACCACGAACTAATGATAGATGAATCACCAGTATATCAAGATGAGTACTGTACTGTATATCCGAGTGCGCTTTTGACATAATGTCAATTACATATGCCTCAGACTTGGTCATAAAAGCGGGATGCACCTTCTCAAATGGCCATACGACTCATAAGCCTGACTAAGAGCTGGGAATCTGCTGCGATATTTCAGGACAAGACAAACTACTTAATACATGATCTACAACGGAGCGCGACTCTAACAGCGTTCTACACGGCTACCCTGTTTCAGGATCGCACTCCTAAATATACAGGGATACACGGGGGTGTGGCAATGAGAAATCGTCAAATTCCGGCCCTCTCCTGTTGGAGGCGTCCCAAATGATAGTCTGCCAAGAGTAAGCGCATGGGTAATGCAAGACTAAAGTGAAAATGAAAGACACACTCATCAATGCACAGTTCGACGCATGCGCCATCATCACACACTGCATTTGCTCCAGTGCGTTGCGCAGCTCAGCATCACGCTGTTGAGGCAAGGGGGCCGGTTCGGCGTGGAAGGATCGGAGAGCGACGATTTCGTTAATAATGACGCGGCAACCGGCAGCCCATAGCAACTACAAGTACGTTAGACAACAATCAAGGAACAAAAAACATTGGCAGAATCCTACGCCGAGTATTGCGTTCGCATAGTTGGATTCTTGTGCATGAGCAGCTTGATTTGCCCGTACCATGTCCATGGCGGCAGACAAGCACTTCGCCCGGGAAGCCGTATTCTGTGATGAGAACC
>QFDX01006455.1:0-20983 GCA_003315875.1 Lactifluus piperatus | reverse complement strand
CGTGCGGCGGGTTGCGGACAAGCGAGATGAAAACTATATCAGCTGTCAATGGCGCTCGCTAGGTAAAGGGATCGCACAGCATTAATTATGTAGTAGGAAAGAGCAGAAAAAGTAGGAGGACTAAGGAGTGAGGAGCGGACGTAAGGTGAAAGGGAAGGGGAAGGGACAAGGGCAATAAAAAGAACCGAAGTAGCGTATTACAAAGGGATGGGAGTAAAAGCAAAGCAAGGGATAGCCATAAGGGTATGTAACTGTAATTTGCGCGCTACCTCCGAGCTCAAGGTGATCGAGAGGGAAATACCACCGCCGTTATCAAACTTCCGAGGCCGAATCAGTCGCCCGATCTGGAAAAATACAGTAATCTATCGATACCTTGTCACGGATATCATTACTTTCGGAGGGCAGCTTACGGCGCCCGGAGTGCTTCTCCTGGCAACCGCGGCCGTCACAAGACTACAGGGGCTTACGGGAGTGGCGGAACCTCGTGTGAACACGGGGATATGAAGGGCTGAAGGGAAGATGTTGTATGGAGAGACCCGAGCAATCGGGAAGTGGGTAGAAAGGCCAAAGGTGAAGGTCAAGCGGCGTGGGTCCCGGTCACGAGGAGGGGGAGATGTGATTGTCCCATGGCCCGGATCGACGGTTATTTTGGGTTCCAACGGCCCTGACCCTTATGTTCGGGTCAATATTCCCTTTTTAGGCTTCAAGTGTCCTTACACACGGAAGCAGCTGTCAATGTTTGCTTTGTCTGTCGGTCATGCGTAGCGTTGAAACTGTGATACTCTTCTCTCTCTGTCTCTTGTAAACCTTTGCGTTTTAGGTACCTGTCTCAGCTCTAACTCTAGCTTACTATTGCGCTGTATTTCTTAAACAATCTCCCTCAGTCAATTTATCACCTCGTCGTACACTGTACTTGGCGCTCGTCCTGGGAATCTAACGTGGTGGTGACATCTCGCACCTGCCTTTAACAGAATAAGAGCAGACAACGCCTTCCCCTCGTGCGGTCTCCCCCAGCAAGACCGCTTAACCTCCCCTTTTTAACGCACTTTCCCTCCACTTGTTGTCCTTTCCTCGACCTTGATTTCATACTCTCCGAAACATCTGAAAATGTCTGCTTTTGAGCTTGACGCCTTCATCGACATACCGGACGACGGTACGCTCACTTCTCCCAGAATAGGTCCGAATACCACTCACCCCAAGCCGCGGCCCCCATCTCTAGATGACATGCCCGCGCTCGTCGAACGTCCCATACCAACGATGGCCATGATGTCCTATTCGTTTGATGCGGACTTTACTCCCATCCCGTACAGTCCAGACTTCCCAGACGCTGACATGGCTCCTGAGCCCGTTTCTCGCTTCGAGCTCATATCTGAGGAAGACGCGCCCCGCATCTCCGCTGTCAAGCCCTCGCACGCGAAGAAACGCGATGCCGGTCATATCCCGCGCCCGCCCAACGCGTTCATCCTATTCCGCTCATCCTTCATCAAGTCTGAGAGCGTGCCGGGTAACATCGAGGGTAACCATAGCACCCTCTCCAAAATCATCGGTGCGCCCTCTTTCCATGTTCAGGCTTACCTGACTGTGGCGCATCGTGCTGACGCAACACCCTCTCTTTTATTCAAAGGGATCGTCTGGAAGACCCTTCCACCCGCCGAACGTGAGTTGTGGGAGAAGCGTGCCGTACAGGCACAGGCCGAGCATCGCGCACGGTATCCGGATTGGCGCTTCCGGCCTGGCACCAACGTCGACGCCCTCGCGAAGCGCAAAACCAAGGACAAGAATAAGGACCGGCCGCCCGCACGCCGTCGGCGCGCCCCAAGTACCCGAGATAAGGGCACCGCCACCGGTGGTGGTGGGCGATGTAAAGCGCGCGGTCTCATACAAGAACGTCGATGTGCGCAGATCGCTGAGCTTCTTGCGCGCGGCGTTAAGGGTGTTGCGCTGACAAGTGCGGTGCAAGCGTGGGACAAGGAAACTGGCGTCAGTGGTGCCGCCGACGGGGTGTTCGTCACGGAACAGGGTGTCGGCACGGCCGAAACTAAGGTCAGGGCCAAAATAGGCCGCGCACAGCAGGACAGCGCTAGTAGGGGCCGCAAGGAGATACGCAATGCGAAAGATGCCGAGGTGCCAACGGCGATCAAAACGCGCTCTGTGTCTTCCGTCCAGCAGCTGCGCTTCAACGTCCCGTTCACTCCCATGATCCGGCGTGCATCCTCCGTGCCTCTCGCCCCGGATCACGGGAGCATTGGCACCGCCTTCGCTATCAACGGTTCCGGTGCCCTGCCGGACGTTTGCCCTCCCCCGCTTTCACCTGCATCCTCCGTTTCTTACGGTAGCGAAGTGTCGTTCCCGGAGAGCGACAATATGAATGTAGGTCCCCTTGGGCCCTTTCCACTTCCTTGTTGAATCTGAGCTCAACCTTCCAGTTTCCTCCCATGTTCGATTTTGTACCCCTCTCGCCTCCAGACAGTCCCTGCAGCTCCAATATGGAAAACTGCGATAATATTGGGACGCTCGGCCCGGTCAGACCTACCCTCGGAATCGGATCAGCTGGCTCGCCACCGGGGCAGGCCCCGGAGGATTTCTTCTCAAGCTACTCGACGCTGTGCGACTGGGCCGGCGGCATCACTGGGACCACGGACAGCAATAGCAGGGTCGTTCTGGCACCTCTCTCTCAGTCGTATGGCTGCCCCAGTGAGATGGACCACCCCTTCTCATTCTTGCCCGCTGCCACACCGGCGGTGGTAGACTCGTGGAATAACTTTCAAGATATGATCACCCGCCCCACCTTCGGCGGATTCGAAGATGCCTGGGGTGGCGCGAGAGTCGTCGCAGCCGTCGCTCCATATGCATGAGGAATATGTGCGATGTAGTTTGCGTCACTTTCTGTATGTCTGACAAGGACTCGTTGTGCTGTATGAAAGAATACTATTGGGGGAACGAGACCCCCAGCCCCCTCTCCGTTTTCGGGCACACAGTACAACGAATGACTTGGTCATGAACGCTCAGTTTCTCTCTCCCGTTATGTCCCCACCCACTCTGACCTATTCTTTTCCGTGTTTGGTTGATCGTTCTTGGCCTATGCTCACCTTTGCTTAGACATGTATCCCTTCTCCCGGCCCTGCGTGTATCTACTTTGATTCCCGCTGTTCTCCCCCTTATGACCATCCTTCCCTATTGTCCCCACTCCAAGAAAGACAAAAAGAAAAAAAAACCCCTTCTGTCCCGTTTTGTCTCATTGTTTGTACGGTAATGTATCGTCGATGTGATGTACTACTTCCCCACCCCCGCTGATCGCGCCATCCGGTTCCAGACGTCCTTTTTTTAACCTTTCTCCCTCCCCATTTGTACATGCTGTTCCGTGATGGATATTTATAACAAGCATAGCATTGCATGCACACCCGCGACGCGACGGCGGTTGACGGAATGCTCCGTTGTATTGATTGTTGGGTTCTGAGAGCCGCACTTAAGCCTATCTAACGATTGTTTCTAAAATCGTTATGTCCGTCGGCCGTCGGACGGACCGCGCCTTCAAGTTGCCCCTTCAGCCTGAGCTTTATGACGCATCGATCCTCATTATCATCGTCATCATCATCATCGTCTACCGCCTAAGTCGGTAATCGGGTAAATCGGCGTACCACTTTGCGCAGCAGGAAAGTCCGTGGCATGGAGCAAATTTTCTATTGTTTTGGTCGTAAAGGGGCGTATTACTTACTGGTAAGTTACGGTCGAAGCCTCTGCCTGCCTGCCTGCCTGCCTGGGGCCTGATTCGCGTACGTGTCCTTCCCCACGTGCGGAGAACGAGGCTTGGTTGAGCTGGGTGACCCATTCTTCCGCTGGCACGGAGCCATACCTCACCTGTTCGTACGCAATTCCTCCCAGGCCTCCCCTCCCCCCCATTCCACTTATTTTTTTGCATAACTATAGGGTACAAACAATTTGTATGAACGTTTCCTGTCAAAATATCCGGGATCTCTTTTGGCCATGCCATGCCCAATGACTTGTGAAAAACTTTAATTCTGACTTTTGTATATAGAGTACAGTATATCCATTAGTTTACTGGTTTATCTCGTGCGCACACGTTCGATCCGGTGAAACTTCGTTTCGTTGGAGAAAGGCTACCGGTTTCAAACTCGGCACATATTTACGTCGTCGTGGCAGTAGTAGAAGGCTCAATATCGCTCAATATCCATCATTTATCGGTCCCGCGCCACAAAGTTGCTGGTCAGGCGCGCGGTGCGGACCCCAGGGCTCACGGTTGCGAGAAAACGGTGTGTGTACTATGTTGTTAGCGCACAGTGCAGAGGAAGAAGGGATGAGGGGTGGAGGGGGTGTACATTTCTCAGATCTCAGGGCTTGGGTTGTGAAAAATAAAAACAACTTCCGGGCTTATTTGGGTCAGCAGATATATGTGCGGCATACTACGGGCGTACTGTACTACTGTATGTGGTCGGATGATGGCAAGATGCGCTGGACACTGTGATTGGGTGTCGGCGTGGGTATGGAGAAAGAAAGATTGATAATTCTGGCCGAGAAAAAAACTCATTTCCAGCTGGCTACAGGAGGAGCAACAGAAACGCGGACTCGGAGAAGCCGGAGACGCAGACAGAGCGGCACGCGGTATCTTCGGAGTCGGGATGCCGGTGGTCATGTTTTTCCCATGACGAGGTGACGAGGTTGCTATCTGACTCGGGGTTGGCAGGAATTCATCGGTGCATCTAAATGAGCAAGACGCGACGGAAATGTTGTCCTCGGCGCCCGTCAGTTGGTTAAGCCAAGCTTAGCCAACTAAACATTCTTCTTCTGCGCCAACTTATCCGAGGTCTTATCACTTTCTTTAGGATGTGCGAGAGGTTTGCCGACTCAAGGTGCACTTCAAGTGGAATACTAGGACAGCCCCAATGACAGGAAGTTCAAGTTCACATGGACGCTCTCGGTCTGCACCAAGCCCAAACTGGGCTGTGTGGTTAGCCAGGATTACCCATGTCAGTTACCGGACGGCAACAAGTTCCAACTTGCAACCAAGAACTAGGGCTTATCGATTATCCTTGAGCAACACTCGAATACAGAAAAAGCTACGTAGTGAGACCTTGACCGGCTCATGCCAGTAACGCTGTCCAATCGTGTAAGAGAGGTGCGCACCACGAGGTCGATAGCCAACAGAACATGTCGGGACGGACTGTTAAGACCAGTATCCTTTTTGTCGCGCAGTGGCTAGAATCGAAAAGGCTCCTACATTCACCAATGATATAGTAAATCAGATGATTCGCAACTGGCTGCATCACGATGCAGACACTCATTTAACGAGGATATCATCATCTTCGAGAAAATATTCTTATTTATTCCCAATCTTCAGCACTACCGAGTGGGTCACAACACCTTATACTTCTGGATCACCTTGGTGCCATCACTCTACCTTTTCTCTCGAGAACTGGACCACTGTTAATCCGATTCCTATGTCGGAATGTGGTTTCTACGCACCAGAGTAACCACTGTCCCATCTTCTAGCACTTCCTTCCTGGGTACGAGGCGGAACCCGAAAATGTACGGCAATACCAGTTGCCAGACAGCCCAATAAAGTACTCCAAAAACCATGACGGAAATCCCTATAAGGCAGTAAAGGTAGTAGGGCAACGGAGGTGTGTCACCAATCTTGTTGGCTGGGCGCACGAAGGGGGCAACGACCACTGTAGATGGTGTGTCAACCCAGCTGTGACGAAGAAGTCCTTAGAGACCTACAGAAGATCTCCGTTACTAAGAAGAAAATTGCCAGGGGGAGCCACACTACGTCATCCAAGGTCAGTAATAAAGTAACATTCGCGTACAACCCATCGACGTGCCTTTGAATGGCCTGTGCAGGTAAGGCTTCTTCCACCGGAGATAAAAGAGACCCTATTGAAAGGCATGAGAAGTGGCAGAACGGCGATCCAGTCAAAGCACACACGAGAATGACAAATAGTTGAATGATCTGCCCCGGGTACCCTGAAACATCCAATATAAAAGGGTATGCAACTTGTGATGGAGGCGCTATAATGACTATAACCTTGGACAAGAGTAAGGTGGAACTGATAAAGCAGGTTGCAAATGCTCACAGTAATGACAAGGTGAAGGACAAGTCCAGGGAAGGGTGCTTTCTGGTGGGGCCAGTTCGCAGCCCAGAAGCGATTGCCGAATGGCAGGGGTATCCCTTCTTTCGCGAGCTCTTGGTTTACACGTGCGGCACTGTAGGACTGTGCTATCCCATAAGCCCACATCAAATGAAGTGGGATGAAAGCGGCGCACCGCGTTGAGGACGTTCTGCAACTGTCATTAGTGGACTCTTATTCGAACATCGGAGAATAAACACTCACCCTTTTGAGTATTGGACGAATGAAAATAGTTACTAATAAAACATTTTTGTGACTTGCAGCTCAGAATCACTTACCCTAGTGCGCTGGGAGGTACTTGGGAATGGTGGTCAAAAGCATGAGGGAGCGTAGCAAGCACACCTTAAGGCAACGAAGACAGTCAATACTTTCTGCGCGTGTACTCCGAATACGTTCTGGAAGAAGAGCGAAGCTACTGTTGTGTCAGACTCCAATATAGCAGTCTTTGGAGACGCGCTGCACAGATGGCGTTCGTGAGTAGTCTTTTTATCAAGTGCGCGGTGCACATACGCAAAATATGCTATGTTGGCAAAGATGTATAGTGTAGCCGTGATTCCAAGGCCAAGGGGCCCAGCGACCTTGAGTGTGCGCACTGGATTCTTTACATCGTTGAGGACGTAGTTCGCGGTTTGCCATCCGCTATAGGCAAACATGACCTTGAACATTGCTGTTGCATACTAGAGGAACATCAGCGGGAGGTATTGAAAAACTAAAGGGGGTATACGTCATTGCTACTATCAGAACTACCTGCGAACGCATGGCGGAAATTCTCGTGTGGGTCTTTGATATGCGTCTTACCGGACAGGACTACCCAGCCTAAGCTCCAAATGTTATGAAACAAATCACCATGAGAAAAAGTCACGCCATACCGGTGAACACAATAAATATGAGAATAATGATTTTGAAGAGCGTTAACACCTGGCACAAGTGTGAACATTGTATGATACGGGGAAGGGAAATCCTACTTGCATTCATGACATAAACACCCATCCTCGGGGTCAAACCATGCAGAAAGGTCGCAAAGGCAATGGCTAGTTGTTATTATTATCTGAGTATGGGTTAGAGTTACGGAAAGTAATTAGCTATGTACCTCCAATTGCTACGCCACGCACCACCCAGCGATCAGCGTTGTGTCCCGCGGCAACGAGCACACTTATTGAGGCCATCAGATACCTTTGTAGATAGAAATGTTCTTGAAAGACATACTTTTCAGCAAAGACCTTAACGAATTGTGTGATAAGTATGGAAAGCTGGTTAGGTAAAGGACTCACGATACAGTTTCCCGACGAGAACGTAAGGATGATTGCATTTGCGGCAAAGATTACGGTTGCAAGGTACCTCGGTCGGCGGTAGACGGCTTCGAGGTACACCTTCTCGCCACCGGAACGCGGAAACATGGTGCCAAACTCCAGCCAGATAAATAGCCCACAGAATGAGAGCGCAAAGCCAAGCACCCAGAGCATCAGAGATGCACCGACGGACTTGACGGATCCAAGGATGGATGACGGTGTGGAGAATATTCCTGTACCAATGATAGAACCAATGCTGCTCACATCGTGAGAAAGGGGAGGAACGCTGGAGAGTGAGACGGTACTTGAGCATTGTGCAGCTGAAAATACTTAGGTGGCGGCCCATTCCACCAGCCGTATCTAGCGCAAAATGTCAACACTATCGCCGAGATGGAACGATCAACACCGTACCTTCTCCAAATGTGAGCTCGTCAGGGTTGGTATCTGAAACCAGAACTAAAGTTAACTGAGCATTGATGTTTTCCGTGGAGTCCTTTTCATTTTTAAGGCTTCCAGCATCACCTACTCGAGCACCCACTAAGTTGCTGGAACCGCCAGAGGGAAGGAATAAGGAGGACATGACAGCGACAGTTCCCGAAAACCCAAGACCGGGAATGGACAGCTAAGTCATTAAAAGGTTCGTGTGTTTATTATGTAAAGGGACGCTATAGGGATTTGGGATGCTCATCTAGGTGTAGGTATCGGTATTTCGTCGGCGAGGTTCCATTTACCGGGGAGCTTGTTCTGCTATAGGGAGCTATGAATTATGAATCCCGGAAGAAGACTATGACGCTCCTCTTCGATAAGTCAGCCTCTCTATCTCCAAGGTACTATGAATTCCCATATTGAAGTCGTGGAGCGTCACGGTACAGGTCAAAGATGAGGCCCATAATCCGGGGACTATAACTTTGTGAAGACATGCAAGCTCCCAGTTGGTCTCAAGTTGACACGCTGGCAAGTCACGTCGGTACGCTGCCAGCGGAATTAGTTGCATTAGAGAAATTGAACATAAGTACATCATGATGGTAGCCCCAACCTGGTGTTGATCCGTTTCGCGCAAAGACTAAGGCTCAGCGCTCAGTGAGCGCATCGTAGAGCCGTATCTGCAGAGCTCCACATTATGCTCCGTGGTGCCAGAAGAAGCAATTCAGAACCCAAGTTGGTGTGCCGATGTAATGCTGAGTCGAAGGGCGCGATTGGTTCATTCTAGTAAGTTCCCAGATTTGGTAATGTCCAGTAGCTATGTAGCGATAACATGGGGGGACTAGTAGCCTCTTCAGTTGGCATATCGCTATCGTGGTGCAGGTCCTTTGACAATATGTCCCAAAGGAAGGCATGTGTAGCCTAGTATCCGGCGCATGTACTCTCTTGGGTACTAGAACTCCGGAGTGGACGGTCGTTGAAGGTGACACCCACCGCGAACTTGACTGCAGGCCTTCCAAGGTTTTAGTCCTCGAACTGTCTGGGGTTTCAGTCCACCGAATTTGAAATTGAGCACACCGTGCAGAGAAAGTAGTAAGCGTTGCGAAGGTCGTCAAGGTCCAGATTACCAAGACATACTTCGGTAATTACTACCCCGCACCACTGCGGCCTCCGGGCTGTCGATTATTCTGCAGAGGTTCGAAGGCACATCGGACTGTCCTAGAGTGGGTGATTAAGTCTACGTGTCATTTACGTTTTAGTCGCCAATAGGGCCACCAAAGTCAGTGACGGCTGCCGGAGATATTCAACCCCGGAGGTGAGGAGCGCTTCATAGTTCTTAATCAAAGGGACCACTTCTAGTCTATACCGAGGCCTCAGCGTTCCCTCCGCGATAGTTCATATGCCCTTATTTTCAAGGAGAGTCTATCGAAATGCGGTGAAACTGCCATTTACGCTCCATAGTCGAAAGAATTATAGCCCGCGAGGTGCACAACCAAGTGGTGTATCTTCCAGGGCAGAGGAAGCGAGAAACGTACTTTGAATTGGAGGTACACGATGTCATTGTATAGAGCCATATTAGGCCATACAAGTAAGGATCCAGATTCGACAAGTGAGCGGAGACAGAGTCAGTGGTGAGTTACCGTTTTGGAGGGGTGATGTGGCCTGGGTGTTATTACCCATCCACCAGTGTCATGCAGCTCTGAAAGCCTGATGGTGCATTGGGTCCCGAAAATTTTCACATTTTTGTTTCTCAAATAAATCATATTAATCGGCCCACCTCGTGAAATATGGCCGATGCAAATATGAGAAAGGAGATAGCAGAGCTGGGTGCTAAGCATCATAAACAATGTATTCAAAGAGTGTGGGACAGAAGAAAGAGCCCGAACTGAAGATAGGACAACTCTGAGCCCGCAATTGAAGGGGAGAGGGGAGCAACCAAGTGCCAGGGATGGCTGGCTGACAAATAGCGCCTACCCATAAAAGGGAAAGGCTGTGGCGCTAATAAAGCAAACGGGCTTTGCCCAACCGAGCTTGCGACAATATTGCACGGGCTGCCACGCGTTGCATGATACTGTATCTTTAGTTTTCATAACTACTCCCCTCCGACCAAATGCCAGTGGAACAGAGCTGCCAGAGAGCGTAAATTTTCAAGGAAGTCTAGCGGCGCTATGTTTTCACACTTCTAGAAAAATTTGACAATGGAACATCCAAAATGAGTGCTGTGGCGAGACGCCTGAGGACCGGAATCCCGGGATCTTCTCACGCAGGTACGAGCTCACCGGAAAACTGCCTGGAACGCGCCTGTCCATCAAAAGAATATCATAAACACACGCCGGCGCCAGTCATCGATCGCCATGTCAGGGTGTTGTAGTACTTGGCTGGGAATTCCCCTCTCCCCCTACCATACACGCTCTAGGGGTGCACGCTAGCGTCAGAATTCTCAAGCAGGCTGAATGTCAAGTAAATGCCGGGACAAACATTTCTTGTTTGTATTAAATAAATAGTTGACAAGACCGGTTAATGCAAATATACAAAGCCTCAATTTTCGTTCAGCAACCTTGTTTCTGTTTTTCTTCGCGCTCTCCTCGCTGAATCTCTCCCTGCGCTTCTTGTACACAACAGCGAGAAGCCAGCCAGAGGGCGCAGAAAGATAGTGATACTGAACATTAGTCATTCGTTTACATCTTCCCATGCTTCGCCCGCTTCCTTGGACTCCAGCTCGTTTCTGAACTTGTTGACGAGCGTCGTCGGGGCGAGTTATCATCTGCGGATCAATAATCGGGTACAAAGTGTCAGAAATTATTTGGTCGACACCCCCCCAATGAAGACGTCCTTGCTTACCTGCATCGTGGCGTCCGCCGCCGCTTAACCTGGCTCCTCGTCCCCAATTGCCGTCGCCAGGCCGATCAATCGCCTCGGGGTGAGCACCGACGCCGTCCCACGCCTGTTCCGATCTCTTCTGGGGTTGATTGGCTGGCGGTTGTGCAGGTCGGCTTGGCTGGCCAGGGTCTTCTGCAAGACCGCTCGGCAACGGTGGACGAGGATGACCGGGAGGATGACAGGAAGGAGGTGCAATGAATTGTGGAGTGGCTTCGGTCACGGGTTGTAGGAGATATTCTCCTCGCATAACCTGATAAGCAGCTTCCACACGGGATTTGAAAAGAAGGGTGATCCACCCCCTGACAACATCGAGACCCTGATCTTTGTATAGCCCGCCCACGAAGGCCTATGCAAATCTTCAGATTGGCGTCACCTCGGCAGTGAAAGAATTCTGGTACCTTGAAGACACACACTTTGGGTGTGATGATCAGTCAAAAGGTCGGCACAAGCACACCGGCGTTGACGTACTTTGGACGTTCCGCGAAGACTTGAGATGGTGAGCTTGACCTTCTGGAAGATGGAGTCTCTCATGTAACCTGTACAACACAGAACTAATCGCAAGCAGTCAGGTGCGTCTCACCGACTCTCACACATGACACGAGAGAAATATCACATTTTTGCAAGTGTGTCTGTGGACTTGAGACGGTCCCTCAATTTCTGGGTAGTCCTATGAGTGACTAGACCTAGGGGAAATGGCGATGCAGCGACGCACTGAGGAGGGACCAACTCGCAAGCTTGGATAAAGTGCTTGAATGAGATCAGTAAGTGCTAGACCAAACACCTGGTCTCCGATATGCCCTAATCTTACAGGAGTTCAAGTTGAATATCAAAAGTAGGAGAAGGACAATATACTTCTCATTATGGGGGCTCGGATCACCTCCGGAGGCATGGGAGTCATCCTTATGCCCCGTGGCCAGGCTGCAGTGCGTGAAGACTTGCTTCCGAATTTGTTCAGACCGTATGGTCGGAAGTGGTGGCAGTGTCAGTGTGCTAAGTTCAGTGCTATGTCCAGGAGAAGCCGGGAGAGACATAAGTGCAATGGAAGACGTAACTAGGACGTGGTGAGGAGTAGAGGGAGGGGAGTAAGATTAAAAGACTTGAAGAAAAATCGGTTTGCCTCATGTTTTCCTCTGTTCTGGAAACATGCCATACCGGGGCTAGATCAAGTCAGGGAGGGCACCAACCAACTTTAAGAGCAGCAGAAGATGCATGAATGTTGGACTGGTAAGCACCGCGCATCGTTAATTTCCGACATGAGGAGCAGAAAATTAGTGTGATATCAAAAGGAATTCGCAGGCCGTCTCCACAAGCTGTGGTAGTCGGGTACGCACTGTAGGGCGAGTGATGCTGAACAGTTCCACGCGGACTAAGCGTGAATGTCACAGGTGGACCGGCAGGGGCGCCGGAATCATGACCCAGAACCCAGGCAATCTGAGTCTCGATTCCTGATGGCTTGAGGTTGTTTCTAAATGTGGTTTGTGCTTACGCATCAGCCCCCTTCTGTACATACGATCTCCGCTGTTTCAGGTGGTCATCATTTTATTCGACAACATAGTTTCATCTCATGCAGAACCAACGGGATCCATTGACAGTAGTTTCGTACCTCGTCTAGGGCCATTCTGGCCCACGGTGCGTTCTCATGCGTTCCAGCTTCCCAAAATAGCTTAGGGGACGAGGACGTCTGGCATAAATATTTTCGGGTTGTCTAGATTCAGAAAGTCAAAACCATTATGCTGGTACATGCCCACAAACACCTAAAAAGTTTCCATCGATCAATATATGATGTTGATAAGGGATACGGTAAGACCCGTGTGCACTTAACGTACGGTACGTACCTCTGACAGATTCCATGCCTGCGTTTTGTTCACCCGCAGGTGATTTAAAGACAGGTGCAGCCACATGTACTTGTGAAAAAACTTCCTGACACGCTGTAGTTGCAGTGGTGCTGTCCTTCACTAATGGAATTATTTGTCACTCACCATTAAAAGCTAGGGAAGACGACGCTGTGACATTGGACAGAAAAGAGTAAGAGCGGACTTCCGCGGCCCGGAAACACAACGGCCCGAAAGTTCCGGTCGCCTTGAATTTAACCGAAAACATATGGGCAATTGTACTAGTTAGCTGTCTGTCTCCTGTCTCCAACTCTTGCAGCCCTCCACAGTATCTGCCTTTCGATGATAGCACCCATGCTACTACAGTAGTACTGACACTTGTCTAGCCTTGCTTATCCAGAGATGGACAAATATAACGAGAAGCAGGGTCTGAGCTGCGACGATTCGTTCGAAAACGACCTGTCACCGGCTTTGTTTGTATTCAACATATGATCATATGGCCTTGTGTGTCTGCAGGTGTTCTGCATATATATTGAGCGTGGGACGGAATGGGCCGCCCGGAGGGCCCGGGAAACAACGAGTTAATCCCCATACTGTATGTCACGGTCGTTCAAGCATTCTCTTCGTCCTAGAACTCATGTCAAAATATTTCCGGTTAGAGCCGCGAGCAACTTCTTAGCAAAGTGATCGCTGCCGGTGTCCCATTAAGTGGATCTCACCGAATCGTATTTGACCTGTTCATCATGATGGACGCCTACTCGGCATGATCCCGGGCTATTTGTTAGTCTGGGACTATCCCTAGACTGCATATTTTGCTCTTTCGGCGTGCTTTCTTTGCGTCTCCACATAGTGCCAAGATCTGGTTTTCTATTCTTTCGCTACTCCCTCAACCTAGCTTAAGCCCGTCAATTGCGAATGCCGCGTGCCCGTTCAATCGTTTCGTTAGCTGAACGATTTCAAGGAAGACAAAGTGGGGGTGTGCCCATCTGTACTCTCATTTATCATCACGACAAGAGCTTCCAACATTCCTCGTCCCTTGATAAGCCCATCACTCCAACTTTGAGACTGGCCCTGTAAGGCAAACTGATGGGTTGGGTTCAAGCCACAGCGACCTCCCAACCTGGACTAGCCCCATGCCGCTCCACCCTCAGTAGCGGCAGATCCCATACCTATCAATCTTCTGACGTTTACGCACCGGCTTTTTTGAAGTTTTCTCTTTATACGGATGACTTCGTTGAAGGCACTAAGCAAGTAGCCAATTAGAAAGTTCCTATATTTACAATGACCTAAACTTGGTGAGGGGTTGGCCAACAGCATATAAGAGTTTGTTCTGCACATGGCCGCAACGCTGTCACCTCTCTTCACAGGACGTCGTGTTGTCTCTAAGAGAACCAAACAACCCTCCAAAGCACCGATTGTTGTTGGATTATCAGCCCGGTATTACACCAGCCATGTGATGGAAGATGATGGTGAGGCAGTGAAGCACCTCATATAACTCCATCCCCGACGAAATGTTCAACAGGATCAAGGCCGGCGTAAACGCAAAGACTTGGTGGGACGAGCTCAAGAAGATCTGTGAAGACCGATCTAGAGATCTATGAATAGATCTCAGCCGCAAGCTGCAGAATACACCTTGCACCGAGGAAGACAATGTAAGAGCTCACATCACATCAGTAACGTGCATATCATAGCACGCAGGGATTGAAGCCAGCAGCGTATTAGCCTACTGATCACCGCTCTAATCGTCTCCCCCATGGCCACTAACTGTTCACGATAGTTAGTTAGTTTCGCAAAATGAGCTCTTACATCATCTTCCCCGGCGCAAGGCATATTCTGCAGCTTGTGGTTGAGATCTATTCGTAGATCTCTAGATCGGACTTCACAGATCTTGCTTGTCCCACCAAGTCTTCGCGTTTACGCTGGCCTTGATGCTGTTGAACATTTCATCGGGGATGGTGTTCGTGATGAGGTGCTTCACTGCCTCATCATCATCTTCCCATCACATGGCTGGTGTAATACCATTTACATCGCCTCATGCGATGTATGCTTGTGTTACCAATGTGTCAGTCAGATGGTCTTGCCATCGCTTCATGTATATGGTGATCATCAAACAATCTCTGTATGATACTCAATTAGCTCTATCACTATTGAGTCTTACCAAGTCGATCTTCAAGAGATCAGTCATTTTGAAAGAGTGTAAGGTGCTCGCATTTATAATAAGCCAGCTTATCTTCGTTCAAGTTAGTACGCACCGATGTTCTTTAATACACAGCGGCAGGGCCCATAACCTGAACACAGGTTACTGGGCTATGATGCCTAACACGAGTACCTTGAAGTGAGCACGTGTGCGATGAAGAAGATGAAACAGACGAGATAAGATGTGAGGCCTCAAGGATGCCAGTGCTTTTTGAGGTGTGCACGCGAGGGATTTCGAGAGGGGAAAAGTGAACACTATCTTGTTATTCGAGACTAGAAAACAGCCCCTTTTTATGTACTTTACAAGTACAGTAGAAGTTTCTGGTTAGATTTCTTATTGGCCATTGCCAAAAGATGAAACGCCGGATGCAAGTCATTGGCACATGATTTACCTACGAAGGTAAAGTACGCGGTCACGTTACTTCAAGACATACCAAGATAAGATGGACTTTCGCGCGTACAGTAGATCACAGTAGAACCTCGTCGGAGCTTCAGGAATACACTATATAAGTACAAATGTCAGTTTGTAATGTGTTTCAGAAAGAAATCACAAGCTCTGAACCCGAGAATACAATACCAAAAATTCGGCTTCGAGTTGAGTATTAACTCGCCTCCGGCTGCCTGAATGCCCTCAGTCCCTCTACCACATCAACACCATGGAGGCACTAACTGAGCCAGGATCGTCTGATAGTGTTTCGAACAAAAAGGGATATAATCATATAACATTGCTACTTTAACAACAGGTATCTTTTTTTTTTTTTTTTTTTTTTGAAATAATTTATATAGCGGGTTTGGGGGAACGCCCCTTGCCGCGTCAAAACAGCGTACCAACGACAATATACACTATTTAGCTACTGATGTAATAATCCCCTTGCGGGTCCTCCTCTTCTTTGAGGTGTTGAGTCTCTCAGAACGGCGGCCCTCCGCGGAAGTCGTTGCGAATGTGGGGGTGGAAGATGCAAACTCGGAGTCGAACGTGTCCACGGGGTGAGACGCAAGCGCCGCCTCGCGGGCAGAGGTAGGAGCGACGGGCTTCTTCCATTTCCTACTGGGTTTAAACGTAGCGGGTGAGGTGTCAGGGGGAGCAGGGGGGTTAGATGGGCCCGGCACATTCGGGTTCCCGGAGTGGGCGGTTCTCACGTCCTCCATCCGGGTCCCAGTTCCTCGGCTAGCCCCTTTGGCCAGAGGGCATCGGTGTCTCTTCGCCGCTTTCCGCGCCGCGAACTTGCGTCCGCAGTACGTACACGCGGGTTGTGAGGCGCGCTCCACAGCTTCTTCAGCTCCTTTACGCTTGTCTCGCCTCGATGCGCGGTTCCTCTTCCTTGCAAGTCGCTTCCTCTCCTTCTGGGCAGCGGTTGCCCGCCGGTCGCCCTTGGTGAGATCGAAGAAAGCTTGGGGGCCCTCCTCGTTGAGAAGCTCTAAGATATACACGAACATCACCTTTTTCACCGCCTGAACGGGGCGAGGTACTAGCGCAACGGCGCACTTGACCAGGTGAGCGTGGAAATGGGGAGCGAACTCGACCCAAAAAATTTTTCCGTCTTCGGCTTTCTGGGCCGAAAGGGTCTGGGCCCTGAGGTGATCCCTGGATAGGAACCAGCGGCAGCGGAAGATGTTGAGAATGTCGAACACGGAAAGCTCCGTGTGCTCAGTAAGTGCCCTCTTCTTTGGGAGCTTCTTCCCAGGCGGGAAGTAGCCGACCAATGAGGGTTCGTCCCCCCCGGCCAAAGTATCCATGGCGGGGGTTTGGGTGGGAGTGGGAATGGGGGTCCCCGTGAAAACCTGGGTAGGTAAAAATTCAGGGGAATTGGTGCCAGGCTCGTCCAGCTGCATGATGGTGTCAGGAGGAGAAGTAGGAGCCGAAGGTATAGCTGCCATTGCTGCCCGATGCGCTTCGCTATCAGCTTGGGTGGGCCAAGCCGATCGGTCAGCGCACTGGGGGAAGTCAGCGTACGGGTACGAAGCGAGTAAGACGGCGTCATGAGGCAAGCCCTCCGCTCTCGCAGAGAAAGCTTCACGGCGGGCAAAAAACTCGTCGTAAGGGGTCGAAAACCTAGGAGCCATCGTGGGAAAAACCGGTGATGGTGGTGGTAAGAAAGCAAGAAGCGATCAACAACAGGTATCTCAACTTCTGAAACACCAGCGAGGTGATTCAGAAGCTGAGATACCTGTTGTGCTGGCGGGAAAATCTTCTGCATGTAGATGCCTTTACCTTAGCAGCTTATGGAATAGGAATGCTCCCAATAACGTACCGCACTGAGTCGACCATATATCTGGCCTGGAATTCCTTAGCTTGCTTGAAACTGCATGTAGCTGGAGATTGTCCAATGGCTGAGTGAGTGAGATAGATTCCCCAATCAGCTGATAAATAAACACACAGCAACGTCCATACATCTAAGGTAGTCGTCATGAACAAGAGCCATGTTATATTCCGGTGCATTCTGCACGATATTTGTTAGCGTTTGACCTGCCTTCACGATTAAAACATCGGGCAGGTCCCAAATACGCACTGCAGAGATATGATGGAGGAGCGTATGGAGGGGATCCCGGTACTTTGAAATATCAAAAATACGTTAAGGAAGTGAAATGGACTGCCTCACGTTGGTTTCGGGTGGGGGTACTTATGAGTTGCTTGTCAGATTCAGGTTCATCTCCAAGTTGGCTCCCCCGCTCCTCAAAGCCTTGGTACAGTACTATCCCGAGAAGTCAGGTGACACGGCCTCAGTAACATACTGCACACTGGTCCCCTGGAAGGTTCTGATATGGCCGTGTCAACCCAAGGGATGCTTGGAGAGAAGCGTTCCTGGCCACTCGGACTGCAATTGACAACCACTTGAATGTTTTCATGCGAGACCTGCCATTCCACATCGAACATCCCGCCCAGTTACTAGACAATCCGGTGTACTTCCAAACCAAGCCGTTGAGCGAACGCAAACCAGAAATCAGCATTTTTTCATATACATTTACCGAAATCTCGCCGAGCCATCTCGTCCTCGCGCTGGGCTGTACTGGAAGGAAGGAGAGTGCGCCTTGCTCTCTATGGCATACAAACGTTGTTTGTGAAAGTTCCGGTCTGATAAGAGGTCGGCAACAAGAAGTCCTATGTGTGTAGGGCGGGATTGATTACTACTCCGTGGGACGTTTTGATCTAGATCCCTGACTCCCCTAGAGTAGAAGCTATTGGAACAGAGTGCGCCTGGGTAAATATGTCCTTGGAGCTTGAGTTCTAATGGTTTATGGCATTCCGGAATACCGATTTCATGCGATGGATGGTTTTCGGGGAGCAGAATGTTGAAGAGGCGATGAAATTTGCCCTCTCGAATGAAGCCGACATCGCCTAGTACTTGTAAGGCAGGATAAAGTCCTCCCAGACTTGGAACCTACAGGGCGTGCCCATAAGCACCGTTGATTGCGATTTCTTCGCAGTAGATGTCGTAGACTATCAGAGGTGAGTTCTAAGGCTACGATTTTGAGACGCGACAAACTGGGCACAAACAACGCACAAATACCAAGCAACGACTCGGATTTACAAGTACTGACATTGAGCGTCGACTCGGGTCTATACCGTAGGACACGAACAGTAGAGGTCACTCGGCAGTGGGGAGTAAGTGAATCAATGGGCTGTACGCTCCTTCAGAGTGAGATCATTTTGGCAGTTTATTATTTATTATACTGTAATAACTAAAATCGCCCCGTGTGAACTGCCTGCCCCGAGCTCATTAACCGTGACCTTGGGCGTTGCTAGCCGTGCACGTGGGGCTGCACATCCAACATCTTCTTAATCCTATTTCGACAAGTGCCTATCATAGCCCTAGCTCGACCCCCAACCGCGACGTCAGTTCCAACCTCACTTAGGGGAATGTTGGACACGCGCAACAAGTACGAGCGCAGCCTCAGCCAGCTCAGTCATCCCATACCCCACATTCCCAGGTATTCTCACCTACGTTTCACATCCTCGCGAGCAAACACGCAAATCACGTCCATTCCATCCACCCTCGTGAAAAGTCTGCGCGGACCCTTGTCATCGGCCCCCCCCTGTGTGCATGGGTGCGGGTCCGCACCCGCTTCGCCCAGCCTCGCGCAGAACTCGCCGTGACCGATCGTACCGGCAGATCAGGTGCACCGACTTAAACGCGCTGTGAGCGATCCGAACATGAATGAGGAAGAGAAGAGTACTTAGAGATAGCGAACATGCCGATGCGGAAAGACGAGCGCTCCGCTCTCGTTCGGGAGGTCCAAATCCAAAGGATGAACCCATCGCGTCTGTACTACATCTCTCGCCTTCCGCTATCAGTTTTACAACTTCCAGACACAGAAACTGTGACAGACTCAGCCTAGTAGCAGCCTCCCGTTGGGCCACCCTCAGTGAGAAAGCATATTGAGTCTGGCTAGGCTTGTACTGACCACGATCATCAGTGATCTGCTTCTGTGCGAGACCCCATACACTGTCACTCACATGTCCATGTAGCAGCAGGAGCCACGCTTTCATTGTACGCGCTCCGAGGCGCGTGGGTGAGCCCGGGTAGAGTCGAGAAAGGGGCTGAGACGAGTCGCGAGTCGAAAAGGGCTTAGAAGTCGCACAACAAGAAAGGAGGAAAGAACAGCGGCAGATGAAACAAATCTTCACTGCATTTCCAATGTACACATTGTAAGACATTTATACAGGTTTGTGATTCATAGCTACCAATTGTGGGAAATGCTCAGCACGGACGCGAGGGTAAACCTATCAACCGGGGATGAGGGTCATTCATGTATAATTTTAGGAAATGGACGTTGGAGACTTCAGATCACACTACATGAGAAGAGCAGATTGGGGGATATTGGATAAGGTGGTTGCCCAGCACCTAGGTATTCATTGGACATGGTCGTGGTAAGAGCATAGATAGTAAGTGGTGATTTGATAATAGAATTGACTTGAGCTGATTCCATTATCACCACTCACCATCTACTGTCTCACCACTACCATGACAGTCAGTGCTTCTATCATAGATGCACGTTCTGGAAGGTGGAAGAGTGAAGCTACCGCGCTGCATAGATGGCATTCGTGAGTAGTTTTTTTCCAGCAATCTTGGGGGGGCGAATTGGATTCTATACATATTTGACAATGTAGTTTGCGGTTCAAAGTTTGCCAATTGCCCTCCGGAATAGGTGAAAATAACTTTGAAAATCGCGGTTGCGAACTAGAGGGACATCAGCGAGAGGCATTATATGTCACTGATACTACCAGAACCGCCCGCGAACGCATAATGGATATCCTCGGTGGGTCGAAATGTGTCTTACCGGACAGGTACTTTGCCAAATGTTAACAAAACACATAGCCGTGAGAAAAGTCGGACCGTACTGGCCCAGATGTGCACATACGAGAAACAATAACTTTGAGTGGAACGCTAACACTTAGAGGACATCCTAGCGACAGCTCGTGAAAGGACAAGACCAGGGGTGGGCAGCTATGTCATTAAAATGTTTCGTGTGGTTATGGTTATCAAGTAAACCGAGTTATACGTACTTGAGATGTCCTGTAGGCTAGGAGCAGGTATCAGTGTCTCGTTGGCGATGTTCCATCTATCGGGGAGCCGCTGCAGAGAGCAACGGCCCGGGGTTGTCGGATCGCAGAAGGATACGTTTCTCCTCCTCGACAATCTGTTTCTCCGAGGTAGCATGAAAATACGTCAACCAAATTCCAGATGACTTCTTCGCCCCAAAGGTTACTTCACGGAATTTTCCCGAGGGAATCCTCACACATGATATCCTGGAGGTATTGTAGTTCAATAAATGGTCGTCATTCAAAGGCAATTACTTTGCATAGCCCTTCAATCTCCCTGAAGTCTCAAACGGCCTCGCTGACAAGTCACGTCTATACGCTGTCAGTGAACAGATTAAGTGCGCTAGAGATGATTCAACGAACGCACTCAACACATTTCATATTGTTCCCAAATATTATGGTAGCCACAACCCCATCGTGTCGTGTTGTTTCGTTTCACGTCCAGACTAAGGCGCACAGCATGCGCCACATTGTAGAGACGTGTGTCCTATGCTGCTAGAAGAAATAATTTAGAACCCAAGTTGGCGTGGCGATGCAATGCCGAATCAAAAGATGGAACCCCCCAGCGATGGCGTCATGGGGTCTTTACCCAATGGAGGATGTAAAGGGATTTGCTACTAAACGAAAAACGGGAGGAAACCTTATCCACGGAGAGAATGGCTCCATCCAGTAAGT
>QFDX01006453.1:0-15943 GCA_003315875.1 Lactifluus piperatus | reverse complement strand
ATTAGGATTGGACCACCGGAGGATTTTGGTAACTTCATGGGCCCAGTGATGTACGTACACGAATCTCCATTGATCTGCTTGGGCCCCGTTAACGCCTTACCTTGTTTAGCGGTAAGATGGCGTTAGATAAGATCTCCCGATACATCCAACAAGCCAGAGAAGAGGCTGGAGAAATATTGGCTGGCGGTGGTAGTGAGTCCGAAACTTTGATTGTGTTCCTTTTTGGTCTGATCATTGTTTTCAGTCGATGCTTCCAAGGGCTATTTCGTGCAACCAACTGTCATTCTTACGAGAGACCCACGGTCTATCACTATGAGGGAGGAGGTCTTTGGTCCCGTTGTCACTGTGAGATGCATTATTTTCGGCCTTTTTCTCATGCCTCTCCTGATCTATTTCCTCCAGGTTTTCGTGTATAGAGACGATGAATTTGACAAAACGCTTGACCTCATCGATACGACGTCTGATTATGCCCTCACAGGTGCCATGTGCGTCCATAGGTTTCCGTCTCGCTATCCGTAACTTATGTAGATGCCCTAGCTTTGCGTCCGAACGTCAAGCTCTGGTTCAGGCAACGAACAAACTACGTCACGCCGCTGGTAATGTATATTACAACGAAAAGTGCACAGGCGCCGTTGTTGGACAGCAACCATTTGGTGGCGCTCGCGCAAGCGGGACAAATGACAAGGCGGGTAGTATTGCGATCTTTTACCGCTTCGTGAGCGCGCGCAGCATCAAGGAAAACTTTATCGAGTTGGGGGAATTCGACTATCCGTCAAATTTGGTTTGAAGAATATTAAGTTCTGGCCATGTGCGAAGAAAAAAAATTTATGACACCTCGTGTACAAAGAATCTGTATCGAATAGTTGCAAAAGCAAATACACCATGTGAGTTCAATGAACTATGCTATTGACCATGATTTTTTTTTTTTGGGAATGGGGAGCCTGTCAACGCTAGTCACTGATGTGTGTCATGGCGGGCCAGTCCTTTTTCGTTGGCGAGGCAGGGAAGAACTTGTGTCATACGTGCTGTGGCGCATTCCCATGGAGCATCGTCACGGTCAAAAGAAGGTACTAATAACTACAAATACAGTTTTGATAACCTCGCTGCAATCTTGACTTAAAATTTGTTTAGTTTATCTAATCTCGTTTCGCAGCTGAAGCAGATATCGTGATAGATACAGCGTAAGGCTTTTTTCTTAAACTGAATCATATTGGCACTACGTCTCATTACAACCTTTACAAATTTAGTACCTACCCTTTTCAGCTTCGAAACAAAACTGTGGAAATCTACCCGAATTGCCCTCAACCATAACCAAATCTGTGGGGGTATGACAAATAGCACTTCGTACATTTTGATACCTCCAATAATCTCTGCTCGTTCTTGCTCAAATTTTCATCTATAGTTAAGAGTTGACATATATTTGAAGTACAAAATAGTGTCACAAGGGCCGACCGTCACTACACTGTAGATACGTTTTCAAAACCTACTGGACTGTGCCTCGAGTGTCGTCATCTGTTCAGGCTGTCACGAATCTCATACCCACATGCCACCACCAAGTGCTTTCCCCCGTGGACGGAAAGCATCGAGCAACGGTCAGGCAGAGTGTCAGACAGACATAATCCACCCACCTAGTATACCGCCCCTTTTTCCGCTCGACTTTTTTGCACAATTCGTCGGTCCGGTTGAAACCCCGATTAGCCGGAAGCCATTCGTTGTGTAACACATGATCTATCCCAACAACCAATGCAGTGAGGGTTCGAATCGCTAACAAGTAGTGCAAACAGGAACCGGAGCTGAGTATCTCATATTCTGCCGAAAGCGAAGTTGGTGGAAGATGTTGCAGAAATATAGTACAAGTTCAGCCAGTGATAGAGCTTGTGCTAGGAGCAATTTAACCTCTGCAGACAATCCAGCGAGTCATGATATCCAGAATTGTAGCGTTGTCGCGTACATGTGAAAGAATTTGCCGCCGAAAGGCAGCTGGTTGAGACAAGACCGAACAAGCAAATAATTTTGAACCACAACGAAAGCTGGGCACGAAAGAAAAGTTTCTCGATATACAACAATGTATGTCTCTAAATCCGAGGGGTGCATTAGATGTTAGGTGAATCATTTCGTGACCTGGAATCAAGCCAGCCAGACTCGTGGCCTCAGCGATCCTTCTTGACTTCTTCACCCTCACTTTCGGCCGGTCAGTCAGCAGAACCCCACAGTCGTAGCTAAAGTGCTTACCCTTCATCATCACTTCGTGAGTCATCGGCTCCTTCACCGGTTAGAACGCGATATGCCACCCCTAAGATCAAGTATGCCCAGATACTCTGGATTATCTAGCACAAAGATTTTTTTTAGCCCGTGCCATGCCCTGCATCGCGGAGGATTGGTCATGCTCACCTCTAAAATAACGAGAAGATAAACAAAGATACGGTGTACCTCCTTCGTGAGCCAGTAGCCACGATCGGGCCACCAGCCAAATTCTAGTTGGCTTGGACAATCCCAATAGGCGGATGCAATGACCTTGCAGAACAGTACATGGCGCGTTATAAACCACGAAAACATCCACCACACGAAGACCACATCGCAAGCCGTCTGGTATGAGAGGTATCGTAACATCTTGGCGAACTTTAAACGTGACGTGTTAGAACACGTCCGAGATGATCAAAGGAAACGTCCCGTACTGGCAGAAAAACGTCGCACCAGTCCATAATTACCATAATCAGACATCCAACGCGGGTAAAATTGTATGTATAGCTGGCGACTATCAAAATGATAGTCACGACATGGTGGGTCATCATTTGCCAGTGGTCCTTCCGCCGGGCCTCAGCATTGAGAAGGAGCACAGCATGAACGTAGAGAGATATCTGCATAAGGTAGTACAGCTTGACTATACCAGTGAGGGGTACGTGAGGATATCCAGCCCAGAGGTTCGAGGGCAGGTGAATGTGAATATACTGATTTGAAGTAAGGGCATTGTCAAAAGGAGATGATAAGGAACACGTACAAGGCCTAGCGACCACTGGACTAGATAGTATATCGCTTGCCAACCTTGCTCAGCGAATCGAATCACAGCATGGCGGATACGGCGCGCTTCGGGTGAGTTCTCGGCAGGACGGTCAGCCACGAGCTTCTCTGCACCACCAATGGTGGTAGGAGGGCCATTACCCTTTCCAGCGTTGATACTGAGACTATTTACGCTCGCCTTCAAGTCTGGAGTGGAGCTACCTGACTTTGAAGCCTGACGACGACGCCAGTCACGTGTAAGTTTCCAGTTGGCAAATGGTTCGAGGAGGAGTACACGAGAGGCGTCACGGAGGATGGCCATTATAGATATGAGCGAGATAATAAGACAAACATCGCGGTAGTCAATCTCATAATAGGAAGAGTTGGGAAACGAGTCTGGTTCCACGGAAGGTTCGACAGGGTAGGAGAGGGTGATAAAGGGAACAAGAATGGATGGGAGTCGGTTGGGATTGAATAGATAGTCCATGAAATAGGGTTTGAAGGGTTCACCGACGTGACAATGGTCATAAACAGCTAGAAAACTGAATGGTTAGGATTGTAAAAGATATTGCACTGTGCACTGTGGAAGTTTGGGTATTTCGGGGGGTGAGAAGCAGGGCGAATAGTTAGGCTCAAGACGGGGAGATAAAAAAATTGTGCTGACGGTATAATAGGGCAGTTTTAGGCGTCTGTATGGCAGAGACGCAGTAATTTGGTGTGAGAGAGCAAGAGAAAGAGAGGTATTGACTCTGAGCTGAATGGAATAATTCGGTGTTTTTTTTTTAAATCTTTGTAGGACGACGGTTACCAAATAAAGGCACACATCAACGTGGTCTAATTGCCGTGGGAGTCGATCACGTCACGCGACCTTTCTGTTGTCGAACGTGCGCTTTTCCAAGTCATGACCATGGCTGAACCCAACGCTACCCTTTACATCAATAATCTCAATGATAAGATAAACAAAGAGGAAATTCGCTCTCAGCTTTATGCTCTTTTCACCACATACGGAAAACTCATAGATGTTGTCGCGACTAAAACTCCAAAAATGAGAGGTCAGGCGTTTCTTGTCTTTACCGACCTTACTTCTGCCACTGCTGCTCTGCGTGCATGCGATGGCATGGTATTCTATGATAAGCCCATGGTATAGTGCTTTCGCCCGTCCAGTGTTGGCGGCACTCACCTGAGCCAATTCACAGCACATCTCATATGCAAAGAGCAAATCCTATGCGACCTTGCGTCGTGAGGACCCTAACTTCATCCCACCAAGCTTTGCCCATGCTTCTACTGCGAAGCGTGTGCGTGAGGCTGAGGAATTGAATGTGCGCAGTAAGCGCGAAAAAGCTGCCGACGAGGATGACGAAGAGATGGATATCGATGATGATGATGACGATGACGCGGGTCCCACTGCTCCCAGTACTTCTAATAGTACGTCGTTTCTTTTTTTGTCCCACCCCATTACGGAATGATCTTTATGATGTCATGTTCGTTTGTCCCTTTAGCACAAGCTCAGCCATCCAACAAGTTGCACTGTTCAAACCTCCCCCAGGAAGTCACCAACGGTGTCCTGGCAGTACTATTCCAACAGTCCGTGGTTATCGTTAGCCTCCTATCTCAACTCATTCTATAACAAATCGTCTAGGTATCGTGGTTTTCAAACCGCACAGGTCAAACCATCTACGAAACCCAATGCAGCCGGCGAAAAGGTCAAAACAGCAGAAGTTGTCTTTGAGAATGTGCAGCTTGCCGCAGTTGCAAGGCAAATGCTGGATGGTTTTCAGCTCAAGAAAGGGTGGAACATGGCCGTCACATTTTTACCCTAGCCAGGCAGGTGTCGTTGTCCGAGTTTGGAATTTACGAAATTCAGTCACACTCCCGTTATATCATCACTTTGGAAATTTTTCAGTTAAGATTTGTTCTGGCGTAGCCGGAATCTGGTAAGTGAATTTTCGAAGTTTTGACATATCCGTGATATGAGCGATGTGTACCAATCAGGGCCTCAAGTTATGCTACTAGATTTTGGCTCAGATCCACCTGATTCCAAGCCGTTCTGTCACTGAAAACTGTTTTACCCGGCTAGCGCCTTGCCCCTGCTTGGTCCCAGGACCTCGAGGCCGAATGAATACCTAAGAGGTTGCCGAACACACTATACCCTCTAGGATATCACGCTAGTGATCCCACATCGATTCCTTACAGCGAGGTCTACATGCATCATGTCCACCTTGACAATTTTTCCTTCAAGCCATGGTTACTGTGTGCTCAAATTGCCCTCCTATTTCCTACCTCCACATTTGCTTATCTTCTTGATCCCCCCATCATTAATATGGAGCACTTTCTCTCAGCGTTAGAATTGCTCCACACAGAACTCCGCGCAAAGTCCCGCGGCCGCGGCGCAATTGTGTAACTGGCAATAGCCTGTAGTCATACGAATCCTACGGTCTGTAAAAGAGGGAAGCACGATGAAGCCGGTTGCCTGAAATGCCAGCCCGTAATGCCAGCTCACGATCGTACTCCACGAGTCGGGGTGCAGACCGAACCCAAGCGTAGCATTAAGGCAACACCTATACTGTAGACGTCGACAGGGGAAAAATGCCCCAAAGTTCGGCGGCCCCTGCAAGTACATGGACACGACTCCAGTTGTCCTTGTTCAATATTCGCGTTTTATTCTCCATTGTAAACGGTCGCAATTGATTGTTGTCATCATCGCGTGCGATCCCAGCAAGCTCAACAAACGTATGACCCGACGATACTTCCGCTCCTTTGTCCCGAGGTGGGAAACCCGCCGCTAGCCTGGATGACGACTGCTTCCTGTCCAAAGGGCGCCAAATAGAAAACTGAAATATCATACGACCCTTCAAACCTTCGGACCCATTTCATTTGCATGCTTCGTGGGACGTTGTAACGCGCAATCTTCAAACTGCTGGGAGATGCCGAGCGCTTCACTTTGCCTTATCCGAACCCGTGACCAGTACGCTGAGCGCTTACAGCCCTTCACAGCGCCTTTGTGGCCATGGTTTTGTAGCATGATCAATTCGTGACCGGGCTAAACAGTCTCTGCCCTGCTATGCATATGACCCCCCTCTCGATTTGTATTCACAGCAAAGACGTTTTACAATTGAACCCCCGACCGGGGAAGCACGGTGTCCACGCTCGAATAGGATGAAGAAACCAGGAAAGCCATATCGCCGCCACTGCCGAGTGTATTTTTTTAAAGTCCGTCAACCGACCCGCCGACTCTTGTTGTGTGATTGGGCTACACTGGCACCTTCTCCAAGGACACCTCCGGTAAGATGTATTACCCCCTTCCTGCCCAGAGGTTGCCATTCGCAGAATGTTTTGACATGAGCTGCTAATAGAACAAACCATTGCCTTCATTTCCCGTTTAGTCGGCGCGGCTCACGGAATATCTTTCTCTGTTATGGCTGAGTTGCCGCGCTGCGCTGCCTCGGAGCCGGGAGCCCGGACCTCCAGTGAGGAAACGGCTAACCTACCCAGGGGTGAGCCCTACGAGCCGTCAAAGTTTTGTTAGAATATAGACTCGCTAAATTATCGACCCTACACCTACGCAGGCTGCATGAGCGCCCGTTCTAACTTCAGTTGTGTTCACCTCCTTGTTTTTCCCTCTTAGGGCACAACAGTGCTTCCTTGATCCGAACGATCCTCCTCCCACGCACTTTTCATGACGCTCAAAATTACTTATAGAGAAGTCGACGCCCTGGCTGTTCCCCTACTACTGGCATTTCCGACCTCTCGTAATTCCCCTTTCCCTTCTGATCCGGTCCTCGTGAGTACACTAATGTAAAGTTCTACTGTCTCAAATCTGGGATCGGACGTAACGTAACTGGAAGTGTCTCCTTTGTGAAACTATGCCGCCTGGAGTCATCTGGTCGCGGCACCAACAACTGTAGGGCTGACCCTCTGCTCGTCACCTCTTTCTACTTCACGTTTCTCAAACGCTGTCGCTGTCAGGCTGTAGGATCGTCACAAACAGATCTACTGTATGCGTTTATACTGTTGTTGGAAGGTCGAGTGTGGGACTCGCTTGGGAACTTTGCGTTTTGGCGAACAGTATATAGAGGGGTCTTTGCATCTGGACAGTTTCAATTCACCATCACACACTCCTCTGAGCTATCCATCGTAACAACGACGCAGATCAACACCAACACCATGAACCCTGGTGAGTATACCCGCTCAGCTTTTAATGTTCCCCTTTATTAAACATACAGTCCAAGACGCCGCCGTCGAATTGAACAATTACCTCCAAAATCACCAGAAGGGAAACCTCACTGTCCACTTCAGCTGGAGGATGGCCCAAGAAGGCCAGAACCACAACGCCGTACACACTGCCACGGCTCTTTGTGAGTATCATCGCCAGTGAATAAGATACGAGGTTGGTGGACTAATCTCCACTTAGACCGGGGCAGGATTGTTGGTGAAGGGACGGGCACTTCGAAAGGCGCCGCGAAGCGTGACGCAGCGAAGCGTGTCTTGGAGAACTTTAGAGTGAATGGGGATCCGGAACCTTGAGGGATGGGGACTTTTCTTTGAGAACTACATTTGATGAAAGAGCGCCTAGAATGAATGACTTTTGACGTGATCCTGAATTGCATTTGCTGATTTACTACGGTCTGAACTGTCTGTGCAAACAAATAGGCTGGGGAGCGATGGTCTATATCTGGTCAATACACCCATCACAACCACATAATTCTACGTTCAAGTCGGCGTCTGCTGACGGCACCCCTTCCCCGGCTTCCACGCTCGGCTGTGATCACCCCTGGCACATCCCACCTTTCCTGGTATCCGTGCCAAGAATCAATAGAGTAAAACAAGGGATAGACCGTGTGCGTTTTGTCCTAGCCCCCTACAATCCCCAAACATTAAACAACAAATTTGCATGATGATCAATTACTTGTACCCGATCTCGTCGGTGCATCCCAAAAGAACCTGTCCTGCACGAGGGCCCACCACACCGTCCACCAACCCCCAAAGGTTGTCCTACTCGCCTTTTTTCAAAAACAGCAACCATCGTGACCCTGCATCGATAAATCTATTTTACCAGCAGGCGGAATGATGAACCGGAACTTGAAGCTCACAGTAACTTGTCATCCGTCCGCACGAGCGTGAGCGATCGGCGTCGCGCCCGCGATAAGGGTCCTCACACCCCACTCAACCTCTTTCCCCTTCACCGAGCGTTAGTCTGTATAAGAAAAGAGGGAGGATGAAGCCACGAGACAAGCAGCAAAGACCGGTTGCGAGGTGATCCGCGCGGCGGGGGTGGCCTGCACAAGCGCAGGCGCGCGAGAGGGCATGGGATTTGAGGATTTGTTAGTTGTGCGCGTCTTTCGAGAGCATTCATTATGTTGGCGATCGTTCGTGTGCTGCTACGCGACCAGATTCAGATGATGGCCTGCTGTATACTTAAATGTATAGTAGTTCTAGGTCCGTAATGAGGTATTCCACATACAGGGAGTCATTCCATTTATCACTCGATTGTTTCGTTGTTTTTCTGTGGGGGAAGCGGGGGAAAGGAGGGCGTCGAATGGGTGAGAGGAGATGCTTGAAGCATGAAGGGTGTGGTGTGCGATTGCTGAAGCTGTGAAGCGCTGAGGGGCAGGGCTATTGCTGATCATCGTGCTCGAATGCTGAAGATAGACAAACTGTGCTTGCCGATATTACTATTACTTTTAATTTATCCCTCGCCTCAACAAGGCAATTGCATTCCTAGTAGACGTCCACAACGGAAAGCGGGTATCTACGCCGCCCCTTAATGGACTGGGCGCAGTACTCGGAATGGCACCAGCACGGTGACTCTCACAGAGGGGGGAGGGGCCCGCTGGATGGCGAATATATAATGAAACGCGCAAGCACATTCATTTCATTCCTGCGGTGGTTGGCTCGTGTAGCAGAATTGCAAATACATGTTTTTTCCCACAAGACTGGGCAAGGCCGAACGGAGGCCAGGGCTCACCATATACTGTATCGGTTGATCGGTTGAATTGCCGAGCTCACGGGTAACCGTTGCTGGTAGCTCGGGTTTCAACTGCAACTTCCTTCAAGGATCGATGTTGGCCGGCAAGGACATAGGACACCAAGTACATATATCCGCCACCGGATTTAACAGTGGCAATGGGCGCAATCCTAGACAGGGTTATCAGCTGTCAGAACTCAGGCCAGCTTAAGCTGCTGATCCTCCTCCTCCAGTTATAGTCGAGTACAAGAAGGCTTTTTTTTAGTTCTTGTTTCGTTCGTACGGCATCAATTCTTTCATCACGTCCTGTTAATCACCGACTTCCATTCCCCGCCTTATTCAGATTAAGCAAGTCCAAAATCTCAAGCCCCAGCCACCAGCACCTTCAAAACCTCTTCAGCAAGGGGCCTAGCGGATGCTGGGTTCTGCCCAGTGATCAGGTTACCGGAACGCACAACCTTGACCTGCAGATGCTTTACGTCAACGGAGAGTAGAGTGAATCAATGGAAGTTGATTCGAACACCCCATGGTTCAGCTGCTTTCTCGTATATTCCTCCAAGTGCCTTGATTCGATCTTCGAGAAGGAAGGGTACGTTCTAGAACCTCATTGGTAATGGTCGCACCATGGCAGATATGTCTACCTACCTTAACGTTGTCAACGATCTCTTCTTCGTCGTTGGAGAATCCAGTCACGATTTTTCCATCAAAGATAGACTTTCCGTCGACTCCTGTAACACCGACAAGGGCACTTCACAATACCCCCTTCAGTTAACCCAGTGAAGGCAGGAATGGCACACATTCGCTTACGCAGAGCCATGGCAGACGGCAGCGACAACCCTGCCAGAGCGGTAGAACTAATGGATGTGAGATTGTAAAAGGACTCTTCCTATATGAACTCTGATATACTTTATTCGCCAGCTGAATATTCGTTTCGTTGGTCGGGAGGTCGATAGTTGACCCAGTTCCGCCAACATAAAATACCGCTACATAGTCGTCCGAATGGATGGCGTTCAGTGGCTTCGCGTTATCGAAAAGAGCCTTAGCAGTGGGGTCGTTCAAGAAGCGTTGGCTTTCGCTATCATCTTTAGCAAACTGCTGGAAAAGAAGCATAATCGTATGCGGATATAGGAGTCGCATTTACCTCAACACTCGAAGGGGCCAAGGGAGGATTTGGCCCTGCAGGCGCAGCAAAATCGATAGGAAAGTGCGGCGCAAGGACATAATACGGGTGTGCCGCCTCGGGAAGGAACCAGCCCTATAATACAATTCAGATATGCATCTAGAGAGGTCCACGTGGGGGTTGTATTACAGTTGGTGCACCCTGCAGATTCTTTGAAGCAGATGTGAAAACAAAGAGGATACGCGACATGATGCTTATGTTGTGCAAACCTCGTGATTGATCATAAGCCACATGAAATAAGATTATCCACCATCCATCACTGATCATCGACATCAACTATGTCAACTTTCTTTGGCCTGTAAGTGCTTAAATTACCATCTTGATTACAATCCTATCTACCTTCAAAATAGTGGCAAGACACGCACGTTCAAGCCTCGCAGAGATATCCCAGAGGGTACCAAGCAATATCAGCTTAGGAAATATGCTGAAGCAACGCTAGTGAGACACCCTACACTCGACCCCGACATCTGACGTATTAACATCTAACAGGGCTCCGGAAATCTGCGCCTTGCGGTAAAGCTCCCGGAAGGCGAGGATCTCAACGAATGGCTTGCAGTCCATGGTGAGTTTGTTCAACCCCTGGGCTGGCGTACGCCAAAGGGACGACCGTCGTTGCAGCCGTCGATTTCTTCAACCACCTCAACATGCTTTATGGCACAGTGACAGAGTTTTGCACTCCTGAGCAGGTTAGCACTCGCATCCTCCCCGTTCTCGTGCCATGGGTGACACCCATCATAGTGTCCGATTATGTCTGCCGGTCCTCGGTGAGCTTCCCTGGGTCGTTCAGTCCTCGAATACGATGGCTGAGCTTTCATACACTAGATACGAATACCTCTGGGAAGATGGCGTGCGCTACAAGCGCCCCACAAAGCTTCCTGCGCCTGAATATGTTGATGCCCTCATGAACTGGGCCCAGAATATCCTGGACGACGAAGCAGTCTTCCCAAACACCATTGGTACTTTCTTTCTATTGTTCTTGGTGTATGCTCTCCCTCTAACCAAGACATAGGTGTACCATTTCCACGAACATTCAAAGATACAGTTCGCACCATCGTGCGACGATTGTTCCGTGTATATGCGCATATATACAGCAACCACTTTGATCAGATCTGTGCGCTCGGGATTGAAGGTGTGTCCAGCTCGCTTGTAGCTCGTTTGGGTAACTATCTTTAATCACTGATGGGCATAAGCACACCTCAACACGAGCTATCGCCATTTCTTTCTTTTTATCAACGAGGTACGTCGTTTATCCGACGCGCGAGATACGCGTAACTCACCTAGCGTGCAGTTTGATCTCGTAGATAAGAAAGAGCTAGCTCCGTTGGACGAATTAAACGAGGCAATCCTCGCGGAGGATAAGACGCGATGAACCATGTGGCCTCATATGCGGTATTCACTGACATAACACCCATCACCCTTGTAGTTCTGGCCTGACGTCCGAATCCTTCCCATTTGGGGTATTGACAAATTGATGCTTTAGGCTTGGTTTGCGGTTATATGACCAGCCCGATCCAAGCCATTCCAAACTGCTGCAGGGCCACGCACGGTCATCGAGTACTATCATGATCGGTGTTGATGAGCATCTTAGCGAAAGTGATTAGGCGCCTGACGCTCCGCTTTGCCTTTGAATGAGGTTGTTCGGTTCTACTTTCCAGGCTGTCCTTGGCCCTTTATGCTCTCCCTCCTGCAACTGAGACTGAGGATGATAACCTTCTCGGATCGAGTTCTCATCCACTGGCGTCCGGTTGTGGAAATATTAGCACTAGCGATGCCCCCATCCTGGTCCCTACTTGGCAGCGCAATGGCCAAAAAAACGGATTTTCTCCAAGGGGTGCGCCTCATCCATCGTGCAGTTTCCATGTGGGCCTGCACATGGGTCAACATACACAACCATCACCTACCGTTTGTTCAACGCCTTATCCGATTCCGAGAAAGTCACGTGGTGCCTTTGCGCGAGATGTGTTTGGGAGCGACAGACTTCTCTATATTGATGAGCATCAGTCCACGCATTGGGGGCAATGCTGGGCAGACACGCCTGTGTCGCTTGCCACGACACTCAGGCATGGTGCGCACGGGCAGAAAGAAGGGGCCAAGAAGCGCCGTATGCCCGACCACGGACACGTGGCTGATGGGGGGCACGAGGCGTTAAACAAACGTCAACGGGCCCCTTCATTCCGAAACAAAAAATATACGTAACTGCGCACCCCAAATATGTTTACTGTTTTGACCCCAAGAGTATGCCCTGGGAAGGTGGAAAGATGCAGAAGAGCGAGATATCAGCAAGTCTAGATACTTTTTTTTTCCCTTTTTTTTTTGAGGAAAATAGCGAAAGTGCGTGCCTCGCGAAAGCCGCGTGGAGGTAGCGCCGGTGCGAGAACAACGCGCTATTATTTTTTATTATCAAGGGCCAGGTCCGTCGTATAAAACCCATCCGCGGCCCTCTTCCTTCCCATCAGCATTATCCTCCTTCACAAGCAACCCCTTCGCTTGGCGTCCCTCCTCCTCTAGAACGCTACACTTCTCCACAACCAACAGAATAACGACATGACCCACGGCGAGGATATCGTGGTGCGTAGTAGCATAGTCCTCTTTTTCTTGTTCTTTATTAATTGGTTCCGGTTCCGCTCCCCACACACGACATCGATCATTAACTTTCCAATCGACGGATACCGCTTTTCTACTCCCCTACCTCAACCAGCCCGGAGACATCGTCGCTGTTAAGCACGGTGCATATGGTCATCGCGAAGGCCTTGTCATAGGCTCACACATCGACTACGCTGTACGTTTTACCTCCTCCCCAACCCTTCAAGGCTTTTTCCTGACGAGACCCTGATCGGGGGGGTTTTTTTTTTGCTATTACTTTCACAGGGCAGGCAGATAGTCGAGGTCCAATTTGAGCCCGGCGATGTCTATCACGCATGGTACCCAACCGTGACTCGCATCAAGCGTACAATCTACACGAGACCCAAGCCGCAACACCGCACCATCGAGCGCCACGTCTACTGGTAATTCTTTGAAATGAAGCTAAACCACCTCCCCCGAAATGACATAACACGGGACCTACACGTTACGAACTAGGCGCACCCCAAAGCTTTTCCATAGGAGGAAAACACCCTTGCTTTCATCTAATGAATTTTTTTTTTGGTTTTTATTTATGTTTCTTACTTACCGCAGTTGGACGAGGACTGTGTGTATGTGTATCATTATTATGGGCCTGCTCACCTCCGCCTAACGAAATACGATCGCTCTCCCTCCCTATCGGAATCGGAAATGCAATTTACTTGTCTATAGTTTTATCGTGTGACCACCCATTACTGTGCATGCAATGCCTCGCTGTGAAAAGCGAAAAGCAACACTGAGCTCGGTTCGCATGAATGCACACATATAAGCACGCATGTTATCCGCAAAAAATAACACGTCACAAGATGTACACACTATGGGAAATAGCAATGCACGGAGCAGTAGAGAATGAGGTGAGGCAGCACAGCGATAGAGGCATGTTCTATGCTCGGAGATCCACTGTTCGGGGAACCGATATTCGTGGTTCGTCTACAGATGATGATGATGCGTCGGGTATACCAGATGACAGCCTTTCCCCTTCTTCCATTGCAACCTCCTCAGGATTCGATTTAGTCGCGGGTCCAGGCGGCTCAGAACCATCCTCCTCCTGCTTAACCGACGCACCTCCAACGTCCGCTTCCACTTCCTCATCATCCCGCCGCCCAAGCGACACACTCCGCACAACCCGCGCTCTAATCACCGGGACTGCCTCCTCTTCCTCTTCCATCTCCTCCTCCGCACCTTCACATTTCACTGCGTCCTGCAAGCAAAAATATGTCGGTCCCTTCTTCTCGGCTTTGGCCGCCGTGTCTGCGTCAGTATCGGTGTCCTCCTCCACCTCCACCTCCTTCTCTTCCACATCGTCCGCCTTCTTGACGTCCCGAGATGCAAGTTGCGATGACCGAACTGCAGGCGTATCCTCGCTCTTCACCCGTTCATAATATAGCATAAACACGCCCGAGCTCTCGTGTAACACCGTCTCGATCCCAACCTCCCGCACCGAGTCATCACTCGCGCGTAGCCAGCCCTTTCCCGGCGCCGTAGGAGGCTCATCCAGCCGCGGAGGCGCGACGAGCCCTTGTCCACGCGGTTTGCGCCGAAAGCAAACGTAGTGTCCGAACGAGTGCTGACCATAGTGGCACACTACTGCAGCGAGGCGGTACAGCACGTGCGGCGGCGATGACGCTGATGCGGATGCGTGTATCTTGTTTATTAGGGCCGGGAGGGGGGAGGAGGACGCTGTGGCAGTGGGAAAGGGCGTGGTCACGGGCGAGGAGATGGGGGTTGAAGGAGAAGTGGAGAGCATGCCTGAGGTCGTGAACTGTGTCAAGTCGAGCATCTCCGAGAATTGTACACGCGCTGTGTTTTTGGACGCGTATGTACCAAAGTGTACGGAGCGGTTGAGATGTAGTGCCAGTACAGGTGGAGGCTGCATGTGATGCGCGTTATGCTAGGTGGAGCAGATGTAAGAGAGAAGGTGACCATACCCGTGCGATCATGGCTTGTTTCGTTGAGGCTCGAGGGAAAACCTTCTCAATCTTGACGCCCTTGATTTCTTCCTCAATACGTCCCTCTTCGAGCGCAGTTTTGAGGCGAAGCGCTAATCGCTTGACCTCGCGCGCACGTTTCTTTTTCGATTGTGACACAGACGACTTACCTGCCTGGGCAGCAGTAAGCCGTTCTGCGTCTTGCTCCAGTCTGTGCAGAGTCGCACGCATTGAGCACTTGCGGCAGATGCAATCCGTCAAGATTTCTAAGCGCGTATAGTCCATAAGGCAATCCTCAAGTCTGCAGCCCGCCTAGGACGCCAGCGCTTAACTCAGGCGACGTGAGAAACAGAGGAAAGGAACCCACCACACGAGGGACGGTGAGTTGCCAGTTGTCAAAAGGAAAATGCATGACTGCCTCCGTATAACCGCACTGACAGCAGCTACGGCGATTTGCGGTGAGGCCATCGAATACGCTCTTGGACACGTCGGCACTTGTCGCAGGGGTCGATAAAGTCGAGAGAGACGCAAGCCCGCCAAAACCGAGGTCGCGCGTACCCTCGCGGCTAACAGCGGTGGCCTCTTTCTTGATATATTCCGAGACGAGCTGGAAGAGCTCTTGCGCGTCCTGGTGCTCACGTGACGAAAAGAGCGGTATACGCTTGCCTGGCTCGGGTTGCGAGAGCGCCGCTATCATATCGACAGGGCGAATAGAGCGGGAATGATATGAGGGGGTGTTCAAACCTAAGCAGGGGGGAGGGAAATCCGAGTTGGAAAAGTGGCCTGCAGCGTGATGTATCATGTCGCACCGTGCAAGAGGTCGCGCAAGGCGTCGACGACGGGAGTGGGGATGTCGACCGCCTCCGCTTTAGCATGGATCGCGTCTATGTGTGGTTGAAGATAGGATAGAGAAGCGAAGGCCTATGAGGAACGCAAGGTGATAGGTCAGATATCCAGTGGCACTGTATTGGGATTGGGTGGCAAGGCAAGGCAAGGCGAGCGTACCTGCATGGTCGAGTTCATAAAGCAATATGTTCCAGAAATATTAACGAGACCAGGATAGAACAGCGTGTCCTTCTCTATTTCTAAGGAAAATGGGCACTCTAGAGTGTCTCGAATGCAATCTAGTCGTACGTACCGGTGCGGTCATCTTTGGTTCTGGCAGCCAGCTGTTGCGCACGGGTACGGATTGGATGCTCGGTGGACTTTGACAAAATGGATCCGTGGTCGTATATTGATGGCCAATTCCAAGGC